>BDMV01000007.1:40962173-41069771 GCA_008326285.1 Oryza officinalis
GTTAGATTTAATTGACGAATTAGCAGGTTTAAAGGTTGAAATGATGGATCAATTAAATTGTGAACACGATTGGATTAGAGGAAAGGGTGACTATAATATCAAATGTGCCTTTTGCATATATTATCCAAGTCAAGAAAATAGAGTGACTTGTAGTATATGTTTAAAACAAGCTTGTGCTGAATGTATAAAAGCAAATAAACAAAAATGGAGAAAAGAGATAGAATTAGAATCAGATGAAAAGATTTTATCTAGTAGAGTACGAGTGTTAGAAAATAGACTAAATAAACTAGAAGTAGAATTAGAGAACCTAAAAAATAATTGTGATATTAAGGCATTACCAGAGAATAAGCACATACAAAACACCGAATTTAAAGAGCAACTGATAACACTAAAAGACAGTAATAATGCTAAAATAATTCAGCTAAGAGATGCCATAACTAATTTTGGAAATAAATATATAGTAAGATTGCCTTTCAAAGAAATATTAGGTATAAGAATCCCTGTTAAAGTAAAATTGACACCCAAAGTATTTTATAAAATATTAGCACTAGTAGACACTGGGTGTACAAAGAATATTATTCATGACAAATATTTCATAAGATGTCCTGAAATAGTTCACACAATTGACGACAATAAGGCAGAAGTTTCCACAGACATGTCCGGAATAAAGAAAATTCATAATCAGTTAGCTTATAATATTGAGGTTTACATTAATGCAACTAAATACATAATAGATGAGATTACAATAAGAGATTTGTCAATGATCAATGATGACATGATAGTTGGCCTAAGGTTCCTTCAACAATCAATACAAACCACAGTAATTCATGAGCAAGGAATTACTTTTATCCCATATCAAAATAATGTTCCTTATATCTCAGAGGTACGAAAGCGTGGTGGAACCTCCCCCCAAACTTGACAACTTAGAAGTACCCAATCTTGAGCCTGAAGAAAGAATTAATGAATATGAGCTTAGTGAGAATATAGACAACTATTATATATCAAATTCCAATATAGAGTGCATAGGATTACAAGCATTTGCACCAAATTGGTATAGGGATATTAAGTCTAAAGGAGATATAGAAAAAATTGTTCAAAGATTAGAAGATATCCAAATTATAGGAGAAATTCCTATGAAATATTGGGAGAAAAATGCTATTGAGTGCAAAATTAATATAATAAACCCAGAATATATTATTAAGACTAGCCCAATAGAAGCAACTCCGAAAGACATAGAAGAAATTAAGATGCATATAGAAGAACTGTTGAAACTAGGAGCCATAAGAGAGAGCAGAAGTCCACATAGGTCTGCAGCATTCATAGTAAGAAATCATGCAGAAGAAGTTAGAGGCAAATCTAGGATGGTCATAAATTATAAAAGACTAAATGATAATACTATAGAAGATACCTATAATATCCCAAATAAGCAAGAATGGATCAATAGGATACAAGGTAGCAAATATTTTTCAAAATTTGATTTAAAAGCTGGATTCTGGCAAGTAAAGATGACAGAGGAGTCTATAGAATGGACTGCATTTACCTGTCCCCAAGGACACTATGAATGGCTTGTTATGCCATTAGGATTAAAAAATGCACCAGCTATATTCCAAAGGAAAATACAAAATATATTTAACGAAAACCAAGAATTCATATTAGTGTACATAGATGACCTGTTGGTCTTCTCAAAGACTTACAAAGAACATATTGCTCATCTTGAAGTATTTTTTAGAAAGGTGGAACAAAATGGGTTAATATTATCCAAAAAGAAAATGGAAATATGCAAAGAAAAAATTAACTTCCTCGGACATGAAATAGGAGAGGGCAAAATTCATTTGCAAGATCATATTGCTAAGAAAATTTTACAATTTCCTGATGCTATGAATGATAAAAAGAAATTACAGCAATTCTTAGGACTTGTAAATTATGCTAGAAATCACATCAATAATTTAGCAAAGTTAGTAGGACCGTTATATGCTAAATTAAGAAAAAATGGTCAGAGATATTTTAATTCTGAAGACATTAAATTAGTAAGATTAATAAAAGAGAGGGTGAAAGAATTAAAACCTCTAGAATTACCATTAGAAGAAAGTTACTTTATTATTGAAACTGATGCATCACAACACGGTTGGGGTGCTATATTAAAGCAAAGACCTACTAAATTTTCCTCTAAATCAGAAGAAAAAATATGTAGATATGCTTCTGGAAGTTATAAATTAAAAACTGTCAATAATACAGATAGAGAAATCATGGCAATAATCAATGCAATTAATGCCTTCAGGTTGTACTTAGGTTTTAAAGAATTCACGGTTAGAACAGATTGTGAAGCCATTTGTAGGTACTATAATCAGCTTAATAGCAAGAAAAGCTCAACCAGAAGATGGGTTTTATTTGAAGATATTATTACAGGAAATGGCTATAAAGTTATATTTGAACATATTAAAGGGAAAGATAATAATTTGCCTGACATGCTTTCTCGTTTACCTGAATTGCAGGTATGAAGAGATCAATGAATTACAGCGGAATTGAATGCTTCACATTTGGAGATGACAACAAGCTCAGAATATTCCCACCAAATTCATATAAATTTAAGCCAAAAGACCATATAATCTTAGATGAAGTGCAAGAATGCATCTTGGATAATTTTTGGTACCAATACAATAATAAAAGGGAAGAAAAAGGATATATGTTATCAATATTGAATAGCCTCTCTGAATATTTTCACCTAATAAACGGGTTATTAATGCCAGCTGATGAAGATCATGAAATAATCCAACAGAAGCCTATATATGTCGTATTTGATGGAAAGCTCCCAGGGGTCTACATATCTTTTGAAGAAATTGTGGCCCAAAAGATAGATGCTAAATTAATGGGAGGAATATATTGGAAGAAATATAAAGACATTGATGAAGCACTAAGCCAGGCCAGAAAAATACTAGGAATAAATTATTATCTAGAGCCTGCCGCAAAAGAATATATTCAAAAATGCATAAAAGCTAAAGGAAAGAAGACTCCAGAAATACCCATTAAAATGACTATAAAAGAAGAAGGGTATTCTAAAAAACCCACATACAAGGAATGCCTAACAAAAGGAGTGGATCCATTAGATGGGGAATATATTGATTGGAAAATAATAGAAAAATTTGAAGAAACCTCCCCACAATTAAAGAAGGAATTAAAGGAAGAAATACTTAAAGAATTAAAACAAGAAATAGATCAGAAATTTGAACAAATAAAAAAGGCAGTAGATGAGAAATTAGAAGTTTCTTTTTCTGATCTGGACACTATGGATCTTGGTGGACATGGGCAACCAGATGAATAGAATTCTTTAAGCTAAATATGTTTTCCAATATATATTGATATTAAAATATCAACAATTTGGGCGTGGAAGAAGAATAAACGAAGAATTCAGAAGACTACTCAAGAAGGAATCCAAAAGAAAGAATTCAGAAGGACACCCTATAAAGCATAAAGGGATAATATAGGGTGCAGTGAATGACATATTCTTGTGAAGAATATAATTTTCGGCAACTTTCGGCGGTGAATGACATATCCCTGTGAAGAATAAAACTTTCGGCGGAAAGGCCTCAACTTTAGCCTGCTCTCGTGAATCCACAGTAACGAAGAGATAAGAAGGAGGCACAGGCGACGCCACCCCTGACCTCTATAAAAGGAGACTGCGGCCTTCACTCCGAAACACACAACAACGAAGACACCATTCAGAGCAAAAGCCTCCAAGCTCGCTCTCACCCTCCATTCCACCGTTCTTAGTAGTAGTGACTTTAGCCTACCTTGCATAGTATATTGGAGCAAGGAGTTGTAATATAACGTTGTGTAAGGTAAGAAAAACTTGTTTGTATCTATCTTCGGGGTTCCCGATAGGGAAAACCGTATGTAAGCGTATCTGTTTAATATGAAGTAATTTTCCTTAAGTTTTCCTTCACGTTTGTTCTAGACAAAGTGTTTATGCTAAGGACCCTATAGGAGAAACCTCTTCGGTTTGTTCTCGTTTTTAGCCTGCATCTTGCATAGGCGTCTAGAGAATCGGTATCCGTAGAGAAGTGTTCCCTTCGGGTGGAACTGCCTGGGGAGACGATAAACTCTTAGCTAGAACAAGGGTGACTTGGAATATCTTTTTAAGTTGCTTCTAAAAAGACAGATAGGTGAGGCATACGGTGAGTACCGAGTAAGACTTTACATCTTCTGAAACAAGCTTCTGTGGCTGTCTAAGTAGGATTCGCCACCCTGCAAAGATCCTGAAGTTAAAATATCTCTCGAAGTGAACAGTAATTTGAACAGTAATTTGAATAGTTTTCAGCCGAATAAACAGTAATTTGAATAGTAATCAATCGAATAAATAGTGTTTTTGAACAGTAACGTTATCTCCAATTCTTAAATTTTCCAGTTTCCAGTGGAATCGCCAGATGAAAATTCCTCTCTATCAGGGGGCCATTTCCCTACTGCCCTAGCTGGTCTTTCTCTTTCTCCTTCGTTTTTCACAGTACCTTCTCCATATCTTTTTCTCTTTCCTGTTCCTAAATCTACTTCCATAGCTTCCATTGCATTATCAAGATTATGTAACCCTACTTCATCTAATGTGTTTACGAAATCATTGTATTGTTCTGCATTGTCTATTTCATTTTCTATATTCTCTATCTCATTTATTAGATTAAATTCTTCTTCATAACTTTCAAGAAATAATTTTTCATTCTCTGCCCATTGCTCTTCTTCACTTAAATCTTTATCAAGATTTTGCTCTTCCTTGCCATGCTTATCTTGCTCTATCTTGGTTTCTTGGTTTTTAGAAATTTCTACTGCCATATCTTCGTTCTTCTTTACTTTCTTTACTCTAGCTAATTCTCTATAGAAATAAAGTTCTTTATTTCTTATTTTAGGCCATTCACTCTTCATTGAGTTATTATATTCTTCATTTATTTCCTTTAATTTATTTTCATAATATTTTATCTCACTTTCTTGATCTAATTTTTCCATAAACTCTGAAACACTATGTCTTCTATTATCTATTATATTTCTATCAGATGCTTCTGTTTCTAAGTCATCTGTGGTTCTGGGTTTGTAATTTATAAATCTAATGCTAGTATTCCCTTTACTGTTTTGATAACTTATATAATTTTTAGGCTGACTCAAAGTTTTACTTTCAATTAAATAACTAATTTTCCATTCTTCTCCTGCCCTTTCTTCAGAACTTATTTTTAAAGGGCTCATGAAAGTTATTCCCTTAGAGTGCATATTTTCAATCACGTCATTTACATTTATTTTGTACTTAGAGGCACTTCTATTAGTTAATCTTCCTATAAATTCTATGCTTACTAGCAAATTTGTTCCTTTAAATTCTTCGTATCCCTTTGTTTGAAAACCAAAACTCATTTTATCTATAAATTCTTTTACAAGCATCATTAGATCTGGGGCTATATATGTTATCAACATATTCTCATTCATATCACTTTCTAAAAATCCTAATGCTGCTTTGTCTATTGTGTCCCACCTTTTATCTAACAGAGTTATTAAAACTTTAGCTCCTAATTTCTTTCTTGTCATACCTTTGATTCCTATTATATACATGCCTTGGTGAATATATTTATACCCTGAATACTTCAATCCATTTTCAAATTCCTTGGCTACAATTTTTAACTCAACTGGCTTTGTTAAAACGCTTAATTCTACTTCTCTAGATATTTTGTATAACCCATTTTTATTCTCAAAAAATCCCATGCAATATATTTGTTGAGGTCTTATTGCCCTCAAAGTATCTCTTTGATATCTTTCGAGCTGTTTGTCTACTTCTGCAATATCTTCAAGCTCATCTATGTCTTCATTTTTACCTTTTTGTTTATCAATACAACTTAAAGATTTATCGTCTCTGCTTGCTATTCTTCTAAACAGACTCCTAGATAGGTCTATTTTTCTGAATTAATAGCTTGAGATGAAGTAATTATGCCTGTTGAAGCCAAAACTATCTCTCTTCCTTTACTAGAATTTATTATTTCTAATAATTCTTTGATATAGTCACTGTTTTGTAATATCTTATTCTGCCTTATCTTATATTCCTCTAGCACTTTTAACACTGAATTTAATTTATTACTAACAAGCAAATATTGTTCTTCAGTTTGCTTTCGCTCTTTAAACAAATCTTCAACCCTTCTCTCTAAATCTTCTTGCTTTTTATCCCAATTTATATAAAAATTATATATCAAATCAACAATTAAATTTAATTGACTATTGTTAGAGTGCCAACTATGGTCTTCAATGTGATTTAGCCTACACCTTATATTCAAATTATCTTTGGTAGTAATTACCTTTCCAATATTGGCTTCTGAATTTGATTTCTCTATGATGATTGGCTCTGACTTCAGGTTGTACTTAGGTTTTAAAGTAAGGTAAGAAAAACTTGTTTGTATCTACCTTCGGGGTTCCCGAAATTAAAGGGATAATATAGGGTGCAGTGAATGACATTATATTCTCACTAAGCTCATATTCATTAATTTTTTCTTCAGGCTCAAGATTGGGTACTTCTAAGTTGTCAAGTTTGGGGGGAGGTTCCACCACGCTTTTGTACCTCTGAGATATAAGGAACATTATTTTGATATGGGATAAAAGTAATTCCTTGCTCATGAATTACTGTGGTTTGTACTGATTGTTGAAGGAACCTTAGGCCAACTATCATGTCATCATTGATCATTGACAAATCTCTTATTGTAATCTCATCTATTATGTATTTAGTTGCATTAATGTAAACCTCAATATTATAAGCTAACTGATTATGAATTTTCTTTATTCCGGACATGTCTGTGGAAACTTCTGCCTTATTGTCGTCAATTGTGTGAACTATTTCAGGACATCTTATGAAATATTTGTCATGAATAATATTCTTTGTACACCCAGTGTCTACTAGTGCTGGGAGAATTGTTCAAAGAAAATGGTCAGAGATATCTTTTTAAGTGGCAACTTAAAAAGATATTCCAAGTCACCCTTGTTCTAGCTAAGAGTTTATCGTCTCCCCAGGCAGTTTCACCCGAAGGGAACACTATTCAAATTACTGTTTATTCGGCTGAATACTATTCAAATTACTGTTCACTTCGAGAGATATTTTAACTTCAGGATCTTTGCAGGGTGGCGAATCCTACTTAGACAGCCACAGAAGCTTGTTTCAGAAGATGTAAAGTCCTACTCCGTACTCACCGTATGCCTCACCTATCTGTCTTTTTAGAAGCAACTTAAAAAGATATTCCAAGTCACCCTTGTTCTAGCTAAGAGTTTATGCATAGATTGATATATGTGTTATATATATATATATATATATATATATATATATGTATGTATATATATATATATGTATATATAACAATACATATATATATATATACATATATATATATATATATGTATGTATGTATATATATATGTATATATCTCCAATTCTTAAATTTTCCAGTTTCCAGTGGAATCGCCAGAAGAATAAGTGGTAAAAGGAAAGAAGACTCCAGAAATGACTCAAGAAGGAATCCAGAAGAAAGAATTCAGAAGGATGAATAGTATTCAGCCGAATAAACAGTAATTTGAATAGTATTCAGCCGAATAAACAGTAATTTGAATAGTAATCAGCCGAATAAATAGTGTTTTTGAACAGTAACGTTATCTCCAATTCTTAAATTTTCCAGTTTCCAGTGGGATCGCCAGAAGATGTTTTGTCATAGGTTTTCTTTGGATTATATCTTCTTACGTTTCTTTTATGTAAGAAGGGTGCTCTATTATCTGATCTTCTTAAGAAATACCTTTTCTTTGTTCTAATATTATTGTTATTTCTATTTTGATGTTTATAAATTCTTTTACTTCTAGGCTTGTCTTCTCCATATGACAAGGGTATTTGAACTATTTTATTGCAGAAATTATAATCCGAGTGTTTCATAGATCTTTGGGCTTGGATACCCGTGCATATTTTTCTTAGTTGCTTAAACACAAAAGTTATGGCTTGCGAGATATTGATTTCAGCTCCTTCAGTTTCTTTTTTATATTCTTCAAATATCATACTTCTTAGTGGGTCAGGTAATTTATTGAAGTAACGTTCAACTATTCCCCTGTTATATCCTTGTTTAGCAGTTGTAGCATTATATAAATAATGTTGGGAGAATTCTTTTATGCCTTTCCAACTTGTTAACGTTAATTTTTCTATCTCTTTTAACCTTTCATTCTGCAAAGTTGTATAACCTAATTCCGGATCTTCAGCTATAATAATGTTAGATATAACATTTGCAAAATTATGCGGATTACTACCAGCTCTTTTCAATTCTTCATAATTATTAGGATTCTTTTCAACCCATTGTTCCCATAGAACCTTAACAGATTCACCTAGAAATGTTTCTAAGTAGGTTATCATATCTTCAACTTTACTTCCTATATTGCCATGATTTCTCTATCTGTATTATTGACAGTTTTTAATTTATAACTTTCAGAAGCATATCTACATATTTTTTTCTTCTGATTTAGAGAAAAATTTAGTAGGTCTTTGCTTTAATATAGCACCCCAACCGTGTTGTGATGCATCAGTTTCAATAATAAAGTAACTTTCTTCTAATGGTAATTCTAGAGGTTTTAATTCTTTCACCCTCTCTTTTATTAATCTTACTAATTTAATGTCTTCAGAATTAAAATATCTCTGACCATTTTTTCTTATATATATATATGTATATGTATATATATATATATATATGTATATATATATATGTATATATGTATATATATATATATATGTATATATGTATATATATATATGTCTATATATATATATGTGTGTGTCTATATATATATATATATATATATATATATATATTTGAAGCCTCTTGGGATATCTGGCTTTGTTCGTGACATGCATAAAGTACATACAATGAAAAGTTATGAAACTTTCCATAATGGCAAGTGGCTTGTGATGAGATGACACGTGGCACCCACAAAAAACGATGTGAGCTTTGAGGAGAAAATCTATTAACCTATTAAAGTAATAAAAAAAAGCCTACACGTTTGTTTTCATGGCCTAAAATTTTTCATTTTAATTGAAAAAAGAAAAAATAGAGTGCATAAAAAAATACAATTCAAAAATAGCTTAAATTTGAAATTAAAAATAAGAAATATGGTAAAAGAAGAATAAAGTCCATACATGTATACAATTTAGACATAATTGAAATTCAAAATTAAAAAATAAAAAAATTAAATGTAGAGGTTAAAGTTCATACAGAAATACAATTTAGAAATAACTAAAATTTGAAATTAAAAAAAGAGATATTTAAAAAAGAGTATAGAGTTCATATAGGAATGCAATTTAGAAATAGCTTAAATTCAGAATTAAAAAAGAAAATATTGAAAGATAAGTTTAGAGTTCATATAGAAATACAATTAGAAACAATGGAAATTTAGAATTAAAAAAATAAAAAATATTGAACGAAGAGTCTAGAATCCATATAAAAATTTAGAACTAACTGAAAGTCAGAACTAAAAAAAATTAAAAATAGATTTACAGTCCATATAAAAATACAATTTATAAAGAACTAAAAATTAAGGAAGAATGAGAGAAAAGTGAGTCCATAAAGAAATACAACTGTATAAATAACTGAACTATAGAATTAAAAATTAAAAAATATTAGAAGAAGAGTGTAGAGTCCATATATAAATAGAATTTAATAATAACTGAAATTTTAAATTTAAAAATAAGAAACATTGGAATTAAAGTTTAGATTTCATATAGGAATATAATTTAGAAATAACTAAAATTTGAGATTTAAAAATAAGGAATATTGAAAGATGAGTTTAGACTCCATACAAGAATAAATTTTATAAATAATGGATTTTCAGAATTAAAAAATAAGAAATATTGGAATAGGAGTCTAGAGTCCATATAGGAATATAATTTAGAAATAACTAAAATTAAAAAATAAAAAATAATTAATAACTATCACATATATACAATGCAATATGAACATTACACATTGGTTAGAGTACAGAATATAAAATTATGTTGCCATTTTAATATATTTTAGTAATAAAAATATGAAAATATGAAAATATATATGCCATTATGTGAGAAAAATATAATGATGCTAGCCATGCAATTTACGCGGGTCGTTAATGGTGAATCTAAAGGACAGTACCAACAGTTAGTGCAACATCAAATTATACATTGTGAAACAAAAGGTAGAGTCATTTGAAACATTTAAAAATAATAAATACACAAAAAAAGCTAGTGTGCAATCAAGCAATATTAGAGAAACATGGATAAAGAAGCATCGTGAGAAGTAGAGCGTAACATAAATGTAAAGAAGCAAAATAATGTCAAATGTAATTTGAAATATTTTGCTCATGAAACATTAATTGAGTTCTCATTGCTGAAACATAAAAAGTATTCGTAAAATAAAAGGTTAAAATGTGAAACACAGTTAAATCCCAGGTGAAACATTCTGCTCTCACATACTGAGACATCAAGTTTTAACTATTGAAACAATAAAATTGTTGTGAGCATACCAACATAGATTAGGCATCTTCCTCTGGTCATCACATATATTCTCAATGGAGCAAAAATAGGGCAGCAGGGTCTGAAGCGAAAAAACCCATCAACCTAAAATCTATGCCCATGGTCACCCCGCGAGGGCCTCCATTATAAGTAGCCAAACGGGTGGTCTGACCCAACACGACACGGGCCCATTGACAGCAAGACACCTATAGCAGGCACCTGTGGCACGTGAGCCGGCACTGGCTAATAGGCACGCGAAGCCTATTGGCCAGTGCCGCAAAGGTTTGTGACCCGTCAAAACTTTATGTCTTCTAACCAAACAAATTAACTAATAGACTTATTCTTCTAAACTTCTATTTACTCTATTTGAAACTACCGCAACCAAACTAACTCACAGGCTCGATTATGAAAAAACCTGCCCGTTCTAACACCTAAGCGCTGGTCACTTGTCATGGTGGACGCGTGGGCACAACTCATGAGTCTATGACCCCTAGAGTCATGGGCCAACAATCAACTGCAGGTCACCCGTGTGACCGTGTGCCTCACAATGTGAGATGCCCATAGCCACACCACCCAAATTTTGTTGGGTTTGAACATGTGTGCCTTTATTAGTAATGGCAACTGCACGTGACCTATGAAACCTTGGCAGCTCACGATGGAGAAGGGTGGCAATGGGCATGAACCTGTCAGGTGTTGCCACCCCACACCCACCTCCATGAGGAAGAAAGCCACCTACTAGAGGATCCATATACATGGGTATAATCTTTTTCCACACGTATTTTTGCATGGGTAAAATATACCGACGGGTTACTCAAACCTAACACAAACAAATGAAACAATCAACAAAGTAACACCAACAAAAACACAAAGGGTAATAACAGAAAGGGATAGCATACGAGATGCAATTCTGACCATAGTGCATTGCTAAATCTAATTCAACAACCAACAGTGCACCACATAACCAAGTAATGCAATGGGCTTATTAATAGTTCATCAATCATACTGAGTTTATACTGAGACTTGAGAAATTAATGTAACATTTATGGGTACTCACTGGGAAACAGGTATGGATACTATGAAACCGTACCCACATCTGCTCTACCTGATCGGTGATGATTTTTTTTCTGCTAACAAACCGATGGGTAGGAAAATTAACCTATACTTGATCCCTAATGGGATAATTATTCTCCACCAGATATAACGTTTTGAATATCCATTGTCATCTTTCATAGAGATGGGTATGACAATTATATTCATATATGTACTCTAAACCCTAAACCCTAATAGAACACTTAGGCTGTGTTTGTTTGAATAAGTTGAGATTTTCTTCCCTGTGCACGGAAAATAAAACAGCGAATTAACACATGATTAATTAAGTATTAGCTATTTTTTAGAAAAAATAAATTAATATGATTTTTAAAGCAACTTTTGTATAGAAAATTTTTTAAAAAAATACATCATTTAACAGTTTGAAAAACATGCGTATAAAAAAAAAGAGAAATAGAGTTATGAACTTATACTAAAGAACACAGCCCCTAGGTTTGTGGTGTTGGCCCAAGAGGCCTAAATGAACGGCATGGCTGGTGATGGCCCCACATCTCGTACTGAGCTGCGGACTGTCAAAATGATGTTGTATTGATGGTGTGGCTGTGGCGTTTGGTATGCCATGAACTGCACAATAGTGATAGAGGAAAAAAAGACAACAAGAGCCAAAAAGAGTGAGAAGACAAGGGGGGAGGTCTAGAGCGACAGGGAAGCAAAAACCATTGGTACCACTGCTACACAAACCTCTATTAATGTCCGTTGGGAACTGACTATACGTATTGGTTTCCCAGCCGATATCGACACTAATGCCCAACCATATAGGTATATGTTTCAGAATCGGCACCTATAGAGATTATAGGTGCCGGTTCTTACCCTACAACCGGTACCTTTGATGTTTCAAGGATTAAAAAAAACAACTTGATGCATTGGCTTGAATCGAGCCGATACATCAAGCAGCTTCCTCCGGCATCGATTTAACACTCCAATTGACATCCATCTAACACATCAATGAACACTCCAATTGACATCGACCTAACACAGTAGCAGTGGCAAATCAACACATCACAGTCCAATCGAATCAGATGAAAAAGTTTAACACATTCACAAGTGCATTTCCCCCAATTCCACACAAATCTCCTGGCACTAGCTCATAAATTTCAGCTACATCGATGTGCGAACAAAAAATCGAGGCAATATGAGGCCCGTGAACAAAAAATCGACTTGCAATGGAAGGACTGTAAGAAATGGAAAGCAGCAACCGTGAAACAATCAATCTCACATCCGCCGTGCTCGCCGAATCAAACAAGCCAACCAGTCAACAACGAGGAGAGGGGAGGCCACCCGAATCGAATCACCGTGGCCACCACCACTGGCATCACTTGGCCACCCACCGCTGCTGCTGCCGCCGCCGCCGCCGCCTCCCTTGGCTGCCGCCGCCACTGCACGTCGCCTCCGCCAACCCCACCACCCCGACCACCCCCACCCCCTCCAACAGATCTGGCCGCCTCCGACCAGATCTGCACGTCGCCGGTGGGAGACCGACGGAGAGTGAGAGGAAAAGGGGAGTCGAGGGGTTACGCCTCGACACCCGTCACAGGCGCCGCTGCTTGCTGACTGGGAGAGGAGGGCAGAGGGGGAGGGAAGCGATCGGGAGAGGGGCCAGAGAGGGAGGGGGAGGGGAGGGCGACTGAGGAGGAGGTGAGGGGCGAGGCGAGAAGGAGTGAAGACCGAGGCAACGACGCAAGTGGATAAGGAGGAGACTCGTGCGATAGTGGATAAGGCCAGCTCGACTTGCCCGATTTGGCTCGCGGGTGCCGTTGCTCGCCAGTATGGGTGTCGATTTTTAATTAACCAGCACCTATAATATATTATAGGTATCGGTTCTTTTAAAAAATGATACCTATAGTATTAGTACCGGTTTTTCCTAATGAACCGGCACATATAGTTCCTTAAAAGTGTTGGTTCTATATTTTTTCATCATGCGGACGTGGAAAAAGGCCCATAGGTGCTAGTTTTAAATGAACCGGCACCTATGAGCCGATACCTATGAGGGTTTTTATAGTAGTGTACGGGATAGAGGTGGGCGTTCGGTTTTTTCGGCTTCATCAGTTTGGTTTCTTCGGTTTTTTATAAGCTCGGTTTTCATAAAATAGAAACCAAATAAACTCAAGAAAAAACAAAAGCCAAAATAAAAACACCGAAAAAATGTGTTTGGTTTTCTCGATGTTTGGTTTTTCCCGAATATACCCAATACACTTCCCCAACCGTTGCCTTGTCGATCTTGTGCACAGCAGTGTGAGGGCCATGTGCAGGACAGCAAGAGTGCATGCATACCGAGATTCCAGGAACACCGTGTGGGGCCCATGCAATGAAACCGAGCATGTTCCCAACACATGCGTGAGTCACAAGGAGGCAGCAATCTGCTCAACGCACGAATTCTCGGTTGGTTCGATGTCCTCGGTTCATAGAGAATAAAAACCGACTAAGAAACCGGATACCGAACTTGATCAAAATAAAAACCGAGTGGCCAACCGAAAACCAAAAAACCTGACACTTCGGTGCGGTTCGGTTTGGCTTTCAGTGTGCGGTTTATTTTTGCCCACTCCTAATATGGGATGTAGATTGTTATCTATCTATCTATACCTATATTAATTGAATAATTTCAAAAAAACTCACACGTTAAACAAAAACATCCGACCGTATGACCACTTAAAACAGCATGTCATAAACCCTAAACCCTGATATCTCTATCTCTCATAAAACCATAATACTTTACTTAGGGTATGTGTCATGTGTTAAAAACTTTTATAATTTTATTCAACTTGAACCATGATAGACGGGGTTTTATAAAAATAAAATTTATTTTTATAGGTTTCCTCCACTATCTAGACTTCTTTTTACCAAAGAGATGCAAACAGAGGGGGTGGACTGCAAGTAATTCTGTAAGCAAGTCAACTGAGGGTAATTAAAGAAAGCAACAACCTGAACCTGAAGCAACTAAACAAAATGTTCATTTGACAGCTTGCTCTGCTCCGCCGGCCACTCCCCTCCACGAAGAATTTACCGAGCATTAAACAAGTTGGAAGTTGAATGATGATGAGGCGACGCGATCGAGTGGAAATTGCTGGAGAGAAGTCGGCGCCTCTGCAGCTCGTCGCCACGTTGTTTGCGCGGGGCGGTAGCCTCGAGATCCGCCGGCCGCGCCATTCCTCCGGTTCCAGGTGCGCCTGAATTTTTTTTCTTTTCTTTTTTTCTCTGAAATCTTTGATCTTTGCTGCCGCGTCCCCCTCTTTCTTGTTCCCAATCCGCTTCTCTCCTCTTGCAGATTCGGTTGCTTCTTGGCGCAGTTTGCAGGCGGAGCTGTGCTTCAAGATTTCAAAAGGTGCCGCCGAACTCTCTCCTTGTTGATATACCTATACCTAGCTTTGTATCGCTATGGATTGGTCAAATAAATTTGCTTGAGAAATTGAGGGTTATATCACGGATGGTAGTGCATTTGTTGCGTACTAGTAACATCTTGCAATGTGGCTGAGCCTGTGGCTCTGCACCTGCTGTCTTGCTTTGATGTGTTAGTGTTCATGTAGCTTGTTTAATTATTGCATCAAGTTTGCTAGTTCCTTCAAAAAAGAACTGTCAATTGTCACATGTTACTCAATAATTGATGAACATCAACAGAAAGGCTAGAAGCTACTGTCTGTCTGTTTTCTAATGCAAGAATGATTCTTTTTGCGGGGAAATAATGCATGAATGATTGACTCTGTAGAGAAAGTCTCAAGTGAGTTTTGATGGAGACAATTCTAGCTGGTTACACCAAGGATGTTGTCAAGTCACTTGGTGACTTAGCTGCTAACGAGATCGCCAAAGTGCTGTGCGTCAAAAATGAAATCAACAAGCTTAAGAGGAAGCTTGAGATTATGACAGCTATCATCAGGGATGCAGAGCAGACAGTTGTGCAGTATGAAACCACAAGGGATTGGTTGAAGCAGTTGAGAGGAATAGCTTATGACGCAGAGAACATAATTGACCGTTGTAGGATTGAACAAGAGAGGCTCCAAATGTTCCAACCACAGGTTATATTTCTTGAATCTTCGTCAATTTTCTTTCGACCTCCATAGCATATTATGAATTATTGTTTTCCTTTGTATTTTCGTTAACAATTATTTTTAGTTTATTTAGAGTGTACTTTCATTAAAGGCCAATTTGCAGATGCTTGTCCAAAAAAATTACTCGCATACAATGTGTTTGAATATTGTGGGCTTTGAGGGCTCACTGTTGTCTAAGGTGACTCAAATATGCCAACATAATGTGTATGGCCTCAACTTTTAGATAGGGTTGGAGGCAACGGGCATTATTCAGCTTGTCCCAGTCCTTCAAGGAATGCTCCAATCAATCGCCACAAATGTGAAAGTTGAAGCAATATGGTGGACTTTTGGAAACATCTCAGATTCTCAGTCCAGTTTCTTATTGCAGATAGATAGGAAACTAGTGTGTTATTTCTGCTGAAATTTTAACAGATATTAGTATCAGTACACCAATTTTCTTGAGCTTCTCTAAACCTATGAATGACAAATATTGAAATGTAAGACCATTAACTGTGTTCTGAATATACATATGTCTAGCAGAAACAACCATTCACTGTCTATCCTAACAACCATTCTGTCCAACTAATACTTAATGTAGGCCACATGTAATCAAAGGCAATTTGGGATTAATCCTGGGCTACATATCCTAAATATACTTTTACATATATGGTACTACTATCATCTGCTTCTGTGGCCACATGTCATTAATAGCTTGGATAACAGAAAGATTACTTGGAATATTTTATTTGAACTATTTTATACAAAATAGTTCAGGTTTGCTATTTTTATTTGATTCATCTTTCTTTTTTTTTTGTGTAGAATTACTGTGCTTTTTTCTTGAAGGGGTAAAACTACTGTGTTAGGTCCTTCAAAATGATAAAACCATTAGCATTAAGATCACATAAAAAAGAAAGTGTGAAATCACTTCTTAATCGGCATGAGTCTATCAGTCCTAGTCAGTAGAACTGGTAATGCCAGATTGCCAGTTAGTGTTCTTTTAGATCTCGGGATTGGCATATGAACTGTTAGTAAAGTTAGTAACTGATATTAATTTGCATTGCACAAATATATATATATATATATATATATATATATATATATATATATATATATATATTCTATTCACCAGGAAATAGCCTAATGTTCTTATCTTGCTGATTCCAGTCTCTAAGGAGAAAATTCTGTAGTACATTTTTCATATTATCTTCATATTTTATAGTACTATCTAGCTATTCAAACATGAATTAAATTTACCGTTTCTGTGCAGGAATGCAATCCTTCATCACTTTTTAAGTGCTGCAGAGATGTTGCTGTTGACTACATGATAGCAAATGATATACATGAACTAAATCAGGAACTGGAGAGCATTAGATCAGAGAGCACACTGCTCCATCTAAATCCAGTGGCAGAAGACCAAATCAGATTAGATCTTGATGTTGCTCCAGATCTTGAGCCCGATATCGTAGGCAGAGAGGTTGAGAATGACTGTGATAGTCTCATACAACTGCTAACAAGAGACTATGTTACTACTTGTCCTTTGTTTGCTATTATTGGAACTATTGGAGTAGGTAAGACTACCCTTGCTCGAAAAGTATACCATAAGGCAGCAGCCATGTTTGAGACCAGGCTATGGGTACACATCTCCAAAGATTTGCGGCACTTAACAATGTGGTCTGATGGAATGTTCAGTAAAGCAGAGATTGCAGAACAACAAGCACTGTTGCTGTCATATTTACGAGATAAGAAGTTCCTCCTGGTCATTGATGATGTATGGGGAGAGAATGTTTGGGATGGGAGGCTAGAGATACAAGCTCAACATGGCGCCCCTGGCAGTAGAGTCCTTGTGACAACCCGGGATGAGCGTGTTGCTAAGAGGATGGGGGCCATCCATCTTCACCGTGTGAAGATGCTGAATGAGGATGATGGTTGGTGGTTGCTTCGTACAAGGGCCTTCCTCGATGAGAGCGCTGGAAACATGCAGGATATCGGAAGAAGAATCGTGCAAAAGTGCAATGGCCTTCCAATGGCGATAAGGAGGATTGGATGCCATCTACGGGATGTGGACTCAAAGGAAGATGACTGGAGAAGAGTCTACTCGAGTGATTTCTGTGGCATTTCTGCGAGGATACGGAGCACTATTAACATGAGCTACCTGGAACTGCCATATTATCTTAAGAGGTGTTTTCTGTACTGCGCGTTGTACCCAGAGGGATTTGTTATCGAGCGGCAGTGTATCACCCGGCAGTGGATAGCGGAAGGATTCATTGTGACTCAGATAAACTCAACACAGAGGCACTCTACAACAGTTGAAGAAGAAGCTGAAAGATGTTACGATGAATTGTTAGGAAGGGGCCTTCTTCTCCCAGAGATTGAAGCTTGTGATGTGGTGGGATCAAAGATGCCTCATCTTTTCAGATCATTTGCACTTCTTCAGTCACAAGATGAAAACTTTACTGGCAACCCTCAAGATATAGGTGATGTTTTCAAACCATGTCGTTTATCTGTTACTAATGGAGATGTAGAAGCCATTAGAAATGGTATTAAAAAGCTTAGGAACTTGAGGACACTTCTCCTATCTGGGAGAACACTGAATGACAGGGCCTTGAGTGATATTTTCCTGAAGTTCACACACCTAAGAGTTCTAGACCTTGGAAATACACAGATCGAGTGTGTTACTGCGGGTTTGGGACGAATGGCACACCTTAGATATCTTAGTTTCGCTAATACTCAAATTAGAGAAATTCCTGGTACTATTGAGAACCTGAGGATGTTGCACTTCTTAATCCTCAGGAACTGCATTCATCTTAATACTCTCCCAGAATCTGTTGGCCGGCTAAAAAACTTGAGAAGCCTTGACATGTCAGGTGCTGGACTAAATATTGTTTCATTTAAATTCTCCCAGATGACAGAACTCAATTGCCTACAAGGTTTCCTTGTAAACCCAAACGGTGCACAACATAAAAGTGGCTGGCCTTTTCAAGAGCTGAGTTCCTTATCTAAGCTGACAAGCCTCCAGATGTTAAGGATAGAAAGGGAATTAAATGCGGAAGGCGCAAAACTATCAGCATTGCGGGAAAAGCGTCACCTCAAAGAGCTTGAGTTATGCTGCAGTGTTGATGAGCAAACAACACAGATGGGTAGAGCCGAAAATATTAAAGAAGTTTTTGAGGAACTGGCGCCATCACCTTCTATTGTCTCTATCAAGCTGGCAAATTATTATGGGCATGAATTTCCATCTTGGCTATCCTCGCCTGGTCTATCAGAGTTGCAGAGGCTAACCATTGATAGCTGTTCACATTGCTCACATCTACCATCTCTAGGTAAGATGAATAATCTAAAATACCTTGCAATAATTGATTCCAATTTGTCAGCTAACATTGGCCCTGAGCTTCGCGGAAGACCAGATAATGGGGTGGCATTTCCCAAGCTGGAACAGTTGCTTATCAGCGAGATGAGCAACTTGAAGTCATGGTCAGGCATCGAAGAAGGAGATATGCCTTCACTAGTGAATTTCACGCTTAAAAGATGCCCCAAGCTGGATTCACTTCCTCGCTGGCTTGAGCATTGTACAGCACTGAGATGCTTGCGCGTAGAGCACGCTGACAGCCTCAAAACAATTGAGAATTTGCCTGCGCTTAGAGAACTTGAAGTTCTCAGGAACAAAAAGCTGAAAAGGGTCTTAAACCTCGAAAGCCTTGAAGATCTGAAAGTTGTGCATTGCTTGGTTTTGAAAGTGGTACATGGTGTCCCTTCATTACGCACTGTGCATTCAGACAACAGAAATTTAACTGAACTGCCACAATGGTTGCAGCCGCAACAGCCATTCGTTCTCAAGAGATTGGAGATAATTGGGACTGAAGAGCTGCTGGATAAATGCTCCTCCGCCAGTAGCACATATTGGCCTGCCGTTCAACATGCTGATCATGTCTTTGCATATCTGCCAGATGATACTTTCTACTTCTCTTACACCAAAAGTAACAGCAACTTCCATAGAAGCGCAAGGTCCCTCGCACGATCTTCTTTATACAGTTCACCGAGCTTCGTTATGCCTTCTATTACGCAGCGCAGTGATGTTATTGCACCAGAAGAAAATATAGGGAGAAACAGGCGAATAGAAATAGGCCGATCCAGGAGTCAGTCATGGGTGAGGACTGAACTTTTCGCAGTTCTTCTGTTTGTTGCTGCCCACTTGTTTTTCTTGTCAACCGCGCATGCTTCTTCACATTGAATTCAGCCAGCTCAGGCAGAGTAAATATTGATGATTATTCCATGGCCTTCTGATGTACCATTTTGTTGGGAAAAAAGGTCATCTTGTACCTGCGTTTGTTCTTGTAGCCTGTTTGATTTTTTTTTTTCAATTAGTCCATATCCCTTCCCTTCCTATGTTTTCTAAGCTCCAATTAATTCTGCACCCATTATGTTAGACTGTAATATGTAACACCACTAGAAAATTGTTGGTGTGCCTCTATACCTCTTTTTTTTAAGAGCAAATAAAATTAGATCATATACTTTGTTAGAACAAGTGCATCTTTGTATTGTAAAACAATATATTGTTGCTATCTTGAACTGAAAAGCCACCTGAGATTGATTCATATACTTTTTATTCGACTCCATATATTGTGATGAAAAAAAATATCTTAAGTTTTTGTGCCTTCATTGTTTCTGTTATCATGGTGGTTCCATGCTCTACTGTTTGGAAACTCCTGAAACTTGCACTGATTGACACAATTTACTCACAGCTTTCAAACATTAAGGGGTTGCTTACATTGCACGGTTTGTAAAAATCTAAGCTAATGTATTTGTGAAAAAGAATTCCACCATAAAAGTGGTTTAAAATATGACTGTAAAATCTTATGTTTTGTCACTACACCTTCATCTTATTTGACACCTTCATCATATGGAGTATTATTGAGTTAGCTCTGAGCCAAAAATTTACATAGGTTTGCTTGAGATGTGTGAACAACTTGAAAAAGATGGTACAGAAAACTCCATGAAGAGTTTTTAGTTTTGCTCATGTACTTTTGATTACTCTGATAAAGCCATATAGGTAACAGGGACAAAATATCTAGTGACAGCAAGCTAAATACTGAAGATTTATCTATTAAAAGCTACGCATATGGACGTTATATAAAAGCTGAAAACCATTGTGACGATGACGGTCAATAATATTCAATGTCATACAATATTTGCTCACAATTACCGACGGAATCAAATTCAACATTGAAGAATAACAGAAAGTACACAGAACAAAAGATGACAACTTAATTGCCATGCTCTCCATGGTTTTTTTTATTTTTTAGGGAGACTAGAAAAAAGATCCGTGCGTTGCAACAGGAAAAACTACTTATTCAATTAGGACTGTGACATGTCTTGCATACACGCGTAGTATTGGTAGTTTCAAATTATGATGTTGGTTCGTATGGCATGCTGACAGTTTATTGGGTCAGGCTCACTTCATCTTGACCGTGAAAACCGCTTCACACTAAATAGTGGATGAAAATCGTGCACTGAAATCTTTGAAGTAGTTGAATTGAATGTCGGACGAAAACATAATAGAACTTGACTTGTCATGTGGGATTGTGAGAGGAGGAAACATAATAGAATTCTAAATTAGCAAATGATATCATTAACCTGAACATGACCAATGAGCCAAGACCGCGAGACAGGAAACGTGCATGCATACTGATTGTGGGTATTGTTTCCATGACCGCTCAACCTTGTGGACTCGTCAGATCAGTTGACGACGAAAATGGGGCCGAACCGAATAGCTGCATGCACGCGGACGCATGGACGAAGCGTGCGACGACGGACAAATGGACCATGGAGTCCGACAGGATTCCGTATCGATCTGGCACATATGAGCTGACTGGCATCAAGCAAATATGGGCTCACGAAGTCCTTATCGATCTGATAGACTGGTTGGCACCATGAGTCGGTACGGCCTGCGGGTTACACGTACAACCACGAACCAACAGACAATGTGGAAGAGATCGAGTTCCCATGTGCGGCTTGAAAGAGCGCGCGAGTCAGACATGGAAGACGGATGGAAAAAGAAGGGTTGAAGCATATTTTGTCTTTTTAAGTAGGTAAAAAAATCACGTACTCATACATTGATACCATATTATAGAGCGACGTACCAAAAGTTTGGGCAGAAGCATATCTTCAATTTTTATAATATTTGAGAATAGCTAATTTATTCCCCCCAAAGTTTTGCTCAAGTCAATTTGACTCTTATTGTTATATTTTGTCCAAACATATCCTCCAAATATGTGGGACCAAATTCATCCAGGAGCTAAACTTGGAGGAACAAACTATTCACCCTTATTTTTGCATACAAATATACAATAAATCAATCTCTGTGCCCTAAAAAGAACAAATCAATTTCTGTAGGCATCACAACCCCCTACGATCTCTTTGAACAAGGGCAAATCAAACACTACAAACTATACATGAAAGAACACTAAAAACTAAAATGTGCAAACAACAATACAAGTATACAACAAATCAAACCAAATGCGAGATGGACCACATTAGAGGCTGGGACAGTGTTCCTGGCACAATCTGTTTTTCTTGGCTCATTTAAGAATGCCAATAAGATTGCACCCTTTAATTAACAAATGGGACATCACAACTTCAATATTTGAGGCAACATTTCTCTTGATTTGTTGTTGAAGGCACTGTTTCCATTTTTCCTTCCAGCAAGCAACCATGAATATTGCAGCACACCCAACTGTAGGAGATACTTGATTGTGCCCACTATATTCTGAAGTTCATTGTAACTATATGTCTCTTGGGCCGGCTGTCTCATTTTTCCAATTTTAATAGAGAAAAACTCTCTGTCTCTGCTCTCATTTCTCCGATTTTGATAGGAGAAAACCATCAGTCCAGAAATACAAGCAGAAGCAAGAACACCGTCGCGAAGAAGATGAAGAGGGTCTGAATGAGCCAAATTTCTCTAGTTGACCTATTATGTAGATAATACGAAAGAAATTGCATAACCACCATAACCATGATAAGGTACGGAACAAGGTAACTCCTTACGACCCGCCTCAGTGTGGATATCCGGTTCACAGGTACTCGAGGCACACCAATTTGAGAGGTCATCTCAACAGATTGACCAGGAATCCTCGGGCCTTCATGTGAAATTCCAGGTACTAACATAACAGGTGGTTTATTTATTTCTCCAATTCTTTGATCGACATGGAAATCGCCAGAACTCTTTGTGTAAGTGAAGAATGGTGATTCATCAAGTAAGTTTGCATAAACTTTGTCGATGTGACGAATGATTTCCCAGTCTTCACCATTGGGAAGTAATCTACCAAGTAGTTCTGATATGCCGACTATATTGAATGTCTGAAGCACTGACGCATGTATCGATAACCAATCTGGTAGTTTCCTAAGTTCTTTATCTATGATGCGGACATGACTTAGATAATGAACACCACTGACATCCTCCAACCTAGGGCATCTGCGGATTGTTAGAACTTCAAGTAATGGGAGATCTGAGACTTTCTTAAGTTCATTGCAGGCTTGGACATCCAATTCTTTGAGCACAGGTAAGTCCTGAATGACCTCAAGACTATCGGCATGACGTAGTTGAACGCTTATTAGGACTCTGGAGTACTTGAGGCCATCTGGGAGGTACTTCAACTTGGGACAACTTTCGAGACGAAATTTCACAAGGGAGGGCATATCATCAGATGCAAATCCTGTCCATGATACTAGCTTTGGCATATCTTTGAGGTCCAACTGCTCCAACTTGGGAAATGCCTGTGTGACACCTGTGCGCTCTTGCTCCATTGTAAGCAACTTAGAGCACCCAATTATGGTAAGGAACTTCAGCTGATTTAGCTGGGACAGGTCAGGCATATGCTCACAGAATTTGCAATCACTAAGAACAAGCCGCTGGAGATTTATGAGGCAAGGAAGCCAATTGGGGAAGTGTTTTGAATAATAGCTCACTATTTTGAGAGATTTCAGGCACTGTGGAGGAGAAAGTGAATCAAATATCTGTTTCACACTCCTAGCATCATCCTCTTGGGCTTCGGCCAGTCTATCATCATTGCTACAACATATTTCTAGGTCCTTAAGTTGAGATTTCATCTCTAGCATGGCTTCTTTCACCCTTGAAAAATCTGATACCTTTTCCATTTTCAGTATCTGCAGGCTTCTTAATGCATTTAAATCTTTCAGGTGTTCAAGAGGCCACCCACTCGGATCATCCTCAGGTATGGGCGTACGATTTACTGTGAAACCATGTAGCGTAGAGAGTTGCTTCAGATTTACCAAACTTGGCAGGACTTGATGCAAGCTAGTCCCTCGAAGATCGAGAGTTTGTAGTTTATGCAGGTTTCCGATTCCCTTTGGAAGGGTGTGTAGCCAATTGCAGGACCGGAGACCCAAGAATTGTAAATTTCTGAGATACTTGATGGACTCTGGAAGTTCTGTAATTCGGGTTAATGAAAGATTTAGGAGCCTAAGGTGAATTAGAAATTCCAGTGTCCTTGGGATGTACCTAATTTCAGTACCACCAAGGTCCAGCACATGCAAATATTTGAGCCCCTTAAATAGCTTGTCTAACCCTTGATTTCCCAATGGGTTCTTGTAGAGAATAACCGTCTTCAAGCTGGCCACAGTTGCTATTTCTTCCAGGTTAGTTGTTGGACTGTTGCCTGTAATCCACACATGTCTCAGTCCTTCGCTAGAAGCATTGGTGCTAGGCTTCAGCTCACCAGAGCAAATTTTATCTTTAGCAAAAAAATGTAAAAAGGATCTGATTTGATCATGCATTTTGCACCTAGTTATGTCACGATTTCCGATTTCAAGCTGCAGAAAATTTCTTGATATCAACTCCTCATAGTACTCCTCTGCGATCGTTTCAGCACTACAGCTATCTCGTCGATCAATCAAGCCCTCTGAAATCCACAGTTGACTAACAAACTGCTGCCTGATGGTAGAGCCTTCAGGAAAGAGTGATAAATAAAGAAGACATTGTTTCAGACGTGACGGCAAATCATGGTAGCCCAAATATATGGCACCAGTTAAGCCATGAACATCACCTGGAAGGTCATTGAAAGACCATCCTTCAGACTCATAAACTCCCTGCCAGGCTTCTTGGGTTTGCTCCTTTCTTCTTAGAACAGCGCCGATAATCTTAACAGCCATCGGAATCTTGTTACACTTTTGGGTAATCATTATTCCCGTATTCCTTAAAGTGTTTCCATGAAGGTTCTCATTGAGGCATGCATTATGGCAAAGCAAGGACCAACAGTTCTGAAAGGTCAATTCCTTCACCTGGTAGATGTAAGAAGCATTTACTTTTGTTGCAACATTCTCATCTCGAGTGGTGATCAAAATTCTACTTCCATGACCATAAACATGCCAATGAGCTTCTAGGGAATTTTCTTCAATTTGATGACTCCGCATATCATCAAGCACCAGTAAGAACCTCTTTCCTTTAATTATGGAAGCCAGCATTAACTCAAGCTGCATCCTGTTTTTTGCTTCTTTGGGATTTCCGCCAGCAGCAGTTACAACTGCAGACAGCAACCCAATATGATCGAAGTCATTGTAAACACTAACCCATACGATCATACCGAAAGCATTTCTTGTGCGGTGTTCATCATGTATCTTCCATGCCAATGTAGTTTTGCCTGTTCCACTACCTCCAACAATGGCAACAAGAGTCTTCGCACTTTTCCTGTCTGTCAATATGTCAATCAATTTGTTTGCTTCATTTTCAATGTCACCCACAGTATAATCATCAGGTACCACTTCCAGAGAGATTTCAGACCTTTCATTCAGGATCTCCTGGTTGATTGGTATAAGACCTAGTTCAGAGCCCTTCTGTAAAATACCATCCATTTTCATATTCAGACTGTTGATACTGGTTTTTAAAGTCTTGTATCGCATCCCATAGAGGTTTGGTGGTATCATAAGCCAGTGTAGAAACTGTTCACAGTAAGATTGCATTTATAGTTAGTACAATCGAAAGAGAACTTTATTTTTGAAAGAAATCAAAAGAAAACTTGGAGATGCTAATGTTTCATGTCTGTTCTTGGAGATGTAACAGTTGAGCACAGGACGGTATCATCAGGAAGTATAATATGAAATTAACTGAGAACAAAGGGCACAAGTAGGCTGAATATTGATGGCGCCACACTTGCATTACTATTTACTACTAAAAGAACATTTGCCATGAATAGTTTGACAAGTCTTTATGCACCTGAAATTAAGTTCTTTCAACAATTGCCAAACTTTTGATTTGCACTTGTGTGATATCAGCAGTAACGAATTACTCCCCAAAAATTGCATGTGTGCAGTCAATCAAGGCATGCATTCAAGCAAGAACTGAGATTACATGACATATTTTCAGGATTTCCATAGAAATGTTAAGAAGTTTCCAGCGTATTTCAGGATCTACAAGTAAATTACAACTAGCTCGATCAGCAGAGGTAGAAGAGATGCAGCATGTATTCATTTGAGCAATGCATTTCAAATTTCCAAACCAGTCTTATCATCAGGGGAATCCAAGAGACGAGAAGACAATACCGATCTCCTCCTCCCCTCCTGCTGCCGCCTCGCGGCGGCGCCCGCAGCTCGGCGGAAGTCGTCGCCGGCGTCCCCGAGCTCGTACAGCGCGTCGAGGAGCACCCGCAGCCACGCCCTGGCGCCGGCGTCGCGGGCCTCCCTCGCCTCGGCCCGCGCCGCTAACCCCGCCGCGGCGTCGAGCCTCCGCGCGAGCCGCCGCAGCTCGTCCGCCGCGTGGCCGCCGCCCTCCACGACGAGCGCCTCCACCGAGCGCGCGGCTGCGGGCAGCGCCGCCGTCGCGATCATGGCGGTGGCGTGGCTTCCAACGTCGGCCGCTGGTTGATCAGAGGCGAGCGGCGCCGGAGGAAACGAGAGCTTTGGCGTCCACGTCGTTTAAAGTCAACCGCAACGAAGATGGGGTCGTGGCTGTCGTCAGCTTACGCAAGCAGAGACTGTTTCGTGATTTTTTTTATTTTTTATTATTTTTGGCCGGAGTAGCCGAGAAATTATTTTTTAAAATAATAAAAATGATTTATCTCTGGCCTCTGCTACACACAACCAACGAATTTTGATACGTAAAAATCAAACCATATGGTGATAGGGCAAACTCCCAACTCTCTCTAAACAAGTTCAACTGACAAAATCATATAGATTTTAGCACACGTTATTTGGTAGGTGCTACGTCATCCGATGGAAAACAAAAACCCTCACCGATTTTAAGATTTCAAAAGTCCTCTGCACATTGCACGTAATATCCTGTTTTTTTTTATGATAGCATCAATGACCACCAAATGCCAACCAAACCAAATGGTACTCTTAATAATTAAAGATTGAGAGAAGATTATTTTTAGCATTCCATTATCTTGATGATAATAAGTTTGTACTTCCTGACTGATAATTTACCAAAACAATGACTGTCATTTCGAATCATGAGAGAGAGGATGCACTTTCTTTTCCTCATACAAATCTTACGCTCCTTAATAGCTTACTATACAACTAATTACTTCATCAGTGGTGCGTATGATGGATATTTTCTGAAAACAAATATGTGCTCCTATATCAGTTTTCACCTCTAATTCCTACTCCCCAATCCCAAAATATTAATTATATCACCCTTACCACCTAGTACTATAACTAGATTGCTATATTTTGAAATAACATCTACCACCTAGTACTATATGAATCTATGTTGCCATAATTTGGGATGGTTGGAGTTATTTACATCCATGCAAGCACATCATCTACTAGGATCTCTGTTTCTGAGGTTGAAACTGCATCAGATTTCACATCATTGCTCTGCCAACAATTCCTATTTTCTTCCATCACCATTTCAAGGTTTTGAAAACAGACTTGAACAGGCTGGAAGATGACCTGATGCCAATAATAATCGGCTCAGATGATATTACCTGCATACTTATTTTTTATTTTTTTTCCTAATTTCGTAGCATAATGCCCTGTTCTACCATAATCATGTTCGTGGAATCATTTTGCCCGATTCATCCTTCTCAAATATCCTTGTAATCCACTCATCCCAGACCGTCCTTCGCCGTCCACTGTCAGGCAATACTGGAGAGGCCTCATCAGCCTCAGGAGTCAGATTTTCGCTGAATGTACCATATGTCGATGGCACATTAACATCTGCGACCCCTAGAGCAACGGCACGCCTCAATGCCGCCTTCTGCTCCTCATCATGATCCCTCTCAATGGCAATTTCATCATCCATCCTTTGCGTCTCGGGTGGCTTCATGGTTCTCTCGTTCTCCAGCATCAACTGAAAATGACAGAACAGTTAGTATGCACATCTTTTGTGCACTTGTACCGAAAGCTCATGACAAAACCTATAGTTGAGATAAACTGAAGATTCTTTTTGTCTTAATGATTGAGAGAGAACATTATCTGTTTCAAATCATTTTAAGCTCCAATGTCTGTGAAATAAATAATGCCACTCCATGTAAGAGAACTAGAGTTAGTTACCATTTTTTCACACACCAGAAATAATTATCCCAAATGGTTTGTCATGGTAGAATACTCAATAAGACAACAATAAATTCAGACTCACATCCAGTCCCCTTTGGGCTTCTCTTTCTATCCAGATAATAGCATGATCAGAAATCATGTTGCAGGAGAGAACAATGTGCTCAAATCTGCCATCCACCGGGACAGCTGTTCTTACAACAGGGGGATGTCTTCCACATCTGCAGCAACCAGCAAGCATTCAATGGAATATTTGTTCTAAACTTTAGGTATCAAACTTACAAAAATTAAAAACTGAAAGAATATTTTCCCTGAGCATTTAGTTGTGTATTGCAGTTAATTATATTGTTATTATGAAGATGAATATAAGAATATAGTGTGGAATTTTGTTTGCATAGTTATTCTTGTGTTAACAGATAATAAAATTACTTGTATGGTTAAAACTGACTGGAAGTTGTACCTGAATGGTTTCCTTTCAACAATGTGGTAAAGGCGGCCTGGTGCATAGAGACGTCTTGGATCTCTCAACATCGCACTTTCAGGTATACACGTGTCTATAAGGCACCTTCCACATAAAAGGCATGGCAAGCTGTACACAAAGGACTACATCAGGTACCCTGAAAAGATAGACTATGGAGATCATAAATCTCTACAAATATGAGTTCAGGTGTTCACTACACATAAGAAAAAGTTCCATTACCAGACGAGTGACTTGAATACATCCTCCAAAGGAGTGTCTGTGCGAGGCAGAAAATCATCCTGTTCTAATAAAATATGAATCAGAAAACAGATTTCAGTTGAACTTGTTGATCTAACAAATTATGAAAGCAGGTGGGAATGGTAAAGTGTTTCCTACAGTTTTACTTCCGAAAGAAATTTACATAGGAAATTTCATGCACAAGCACATGCAAATGAGGTATATAATTTACAATTGTAAAAGAGGTATATAAACACATGTTGGCAACATCTAATAATGGAATTAATCTCACCTGGAGAATAACTGAGTTAATGACATCTGCATAACGGACTGCCAAATTGAGTGACATGCACCTGGCGGGTGCCATGGCAAAGCACCGTATCCTCTTCCTCTCAACACCACCCAGCCGGTCTCTATTGTGCACAGCTACGAGCGCAAGCATCGCCACAACACCAGAACCAAGAGAATGGCCTGCGAAAGTGAGCGTGTAACCAGGATTCCTCTCCAGAAGGTCCCTTAACACATCACACTCAGCGTCAAACAACCACTCAGCAGCCTTGAGCAACCCGTTGTGCACATAGCCGCCGTCAAACCTCCTCTGGCCGAGTGAATTGTCCAACAGCACGGCATAGTCGCTCTCCTTCGCCATGTTCATCCCACGAACAGCGAGCACAACATCTGAATGCTGGTGATCAACATACAACAAGTATGTCGGGGCATGTCCACCAGTGTGCTCGTATGTCTTCCGGTGCACCACCCACCGTGGTTCAATGCCATAGCCCCCTGGAGGCGCCCACTGTGGATTCTCGAGGTCATCCTCATACACCGCGAGAATCAACCTGCATAGCCGCGGCACCGGCTCAAACTCATTCGGCGAAGCAAGGCCCCAGGTCTCGCTGTCATAGCCTCCGGTGTGGAAGCAGTGCTGGCACGCCCACCGTGCGCACGCCAGGCAGTAGACGCACTCGACGACCGGCAAGCAGCATGCGATTGACATCACATTAGTGGAGCTTCAGAGTTCAGAGGTGAGACAATGAACAGTGGAAGGCCTACAAAAGGAGTATGTTGGGTTATTCAGAAAGGTAGCAAGAAGAGTTAACTGAGGTCAGTATTCTAACAATTAATTTGAGATTGAGCTGAAATTCTATCACAAAACAAATTGGAATAGTGAATCTTTGGGTGTTTCTACGAGGAATCCCAAGAATTAAGAATTGACGGTGGACTAACTACCCTCAAAAACCAAGAAAGAGTACCGAAATATATCTGAAAACAAGAAACATTACACTGAATTTTCAGGGACAAAAGATGGAATTCCTCCCAACAAATCCATCGATTAAGCTAGGGATCAACCAACCGACGCAACCGCAGCATCCAAAATCAAGTACCTCTCTACCAAAAACCACCGATTTTGCCGCAACTGTTCTACGCCTCTCTCAATAACCACCCACAACAAACTACCAAGCAAAGCAAGCCAAGAAACCGAATCCTCCACAGGGACACCGACCAGGAGGCCGGGGAAGAAAGAAGACTGAAGAGGGGAAGGCAAAGGTACGGCCTTTGTTAGTACTACCACCTCGGAGCGGTGGGGAGGAAGGCATCGGAGACGATGACGAGTAGGTGTAGCCTCAGCTACTTTTCTTCGCGCTGAGGCAAAGATTGAAGTGAGCTCAGGGATGAGATGACCGGCAGGCGGCGGCCGCGGCGGCAACTACAGGTCAAGGTGGGGAAAGAAAGAGACACAGAGAGGGGAGGGGGAGAAAAAAAAAATCCAATTTTGGCATGGAAGAGAAGAGAAGAGAAGAGTTCTCCAGAGTCCCACGTGTGCTGTGGACTGCGGTTGGTGCTTTTTGTTTTAAAAAATGTTTTTCTTGTTTTGCATCCTTATTAGTCGATGGTGTAGTGAGGGGAGAAAGTTTGAATTTTGATTTGTTGGGATTGTTTTTTTTATTTTATTTCTAGAAACCGGGTCTGCGAGGCTCGTTCAAAAAGGGAATCTATTGTTCGATGTATTAATGATATTAAATGATGGAGCATGTTTTGACATATGTAATTGTGTTATTGGTTTTCTTTTATGAATAGAGCTAAAACAATAAAATTATACTAACAGTTGAGATAGACCTAGTAATGAACCTATGAGATTGATGATCATTCGTGAATGAAGCTTAAAGCACTGGATTTCAAAATAGAAGGATCTGCTAGATATATAATAATTGTTCTGAAAGAGTTTGAAGGCAATAGAATGCATAAATCTGGTTTTCATAAACAGTAGCTAGGATAATAAACGGTCAGTGCTTACATGGGGTCTGTATAACAGATATTTTCATGCACAGTTACTATAGATAGCAGAATTCTAGTAGGGACATAAGCTAATATCATAATAGATAGCTATATATAAGTTGCTTCTTCGAACATATTGCTGCAAGTTCTTCGGGTGTTCTCTACAGAATATGAACGGTTTGCTTGCAAGGAACTTGTCTTGTAGAGAACCAGCTAGAAAATCTATGTAAGACTTAATTCATCTTGACCAAAAAAAATAAAATCTATGTAAGACTCAATTCATTTGATCACAACTGGTAAGACACCTCGATGCGTCACAAATGTGCCAATTTATTTCTGAGATTGCATAAGGATCTTCTCCCCAAGTGTGTTTTTGCTATAAAAGAAAGGAGAGAAGTCTGGTCTCCCTGTTTCATAAAAAAAGCTATAGCGGTAAGTGCTACTAAAATAGAAGAGTCCTTTATTAATAAAAATACTAAAAAAGTGATTGTAGCTACAAGAAAAAGTGCAAAAACATTTCAAAGAGAAGCAACACAACATTGAATGGCAGAAATTAAGCAAACAATGCAATTTTGTTTTCTACAGTCCTATTATGTATGTGCTAAACATATATAATTTGGTACTATATCAAAGTTTTAACACATTCTGATCTAGCAAGTTGCACATTGAAAATTATGATATGAGCTAAAATTTAGTGGTTGGTCCATGATATACACCAAAGTATAATTTCCTTGGAATGTGCAAGGCAGCTCCCTCAAATGATTTAGATATACTCTGTGGTTAAACCGATAAGTCCGGGTTAAAACATGTCTAAAAAATATTCTTGCAAACTTTGCAGGACTATTCTCTTGTTAAAAGCTTACAATGATTACTTCATGTATCAGATGGATGGCAAACAAAGGAACATATATATGCAGAACTAAGCACATCTTTCAACTGAACCTATTTCGATTAGAGTATCTCTAGAGGGTACATACCAACAAGTGTAGATAGGTTAAGGATGGAGTGAGCAAAATATATTTCACTGCATATAGGCATGCCTCCTAACTACAGGAAACAAAACCACTCCAAGCTAGTGCTACAAAATTAAAAGTGCATAATAGCAGGTTAGGGCAGAACTATAGGCACAATAAGATAGAAACAGATACATGAAGTCGACTTGATTGATACTATAGAATTACCAAGAACAAACTATAGTTAAGCATACTTAGTTATTTGTAAATTCTAGAGAAACATGCAAAACAACACATTTATATATAGATGAGTTATGATTGTTTATTGATAGAGTGGGACATACTGGTTTAAAATGAATACAGACTATACGAACTTGAAGAGAACTGACTAAGGTTTTTCCCTACTTACACAAGCAGTATACATAGCATTTTGTATTTGATGATGCAAATATCCTCTTGTCTAAATAAATCACGTATAAAAGGATTAATATGAATAACTAATCAGGTTGTCTGGTTGAAAAAGAATTATTACAGTAATAGGACTATCTCTAATATGGAAAAATGTAAAGGTTTAAGGAGATGTAGGCTGTGTTCGGCAGCTGAGTTTCCCAACTCATTGTCCTCTTTTTTCGCGCGCACGCTTTTCAAACTAATAAACGGTATCTTTTTTTAAAAAAATATATGAAAGTTATTTTAAAAAATCATATTAATCCATTTTTTAAACAATAACTCAGCCATAACAATGTACAATACCTTTAAAAAATAACTAATGAGTCGCTCTGTTTTATGTGCGAGAGGGATTAGTTCCCAACCCAAAGAGAACGAATGCAGCCGTAACAATGTACAATACCTTTAAAGGCTTCATTAGTAATAACTGTATGCAGGACCTCACCAAAAATAGGGTCTAACATTGACAACTTTGCATGGAGATCTATATAGGCATCCAAAGGCTAATCAACCACCTTCAGTCACTTATTATGATTGTACCTTGTGATGTAGATCACTGAAGTATAAACATTAACTCAAACAAACTAATTAACATGTAAAGCAAGATAGAATGTGTGTCTACATTCCTTAGTGATGCATGTGTATTTTCAGGAAAAGGTTAGCAAACATATATATATTCTATCCTTCCATTCGGCGGCAACAGTTAAAGGTAAACATGGATAGAAGTTATTGTCATTGTACAATGTAATAAGGCTATCCAACGATTCAAAAGGACTACTATAGTTTAAGCTGTACACACAGCTCCATGTTTATAGAGGTGTTGACAAAAAATTCACGCCCAGTTGATGGTGTCAAATCCGTGTTGACGCAAACTATGTCGATAAACACGATGACCTAGGAGATCTGCTTAACTTCAGTGCAGGTCCTAAATTTTGATGAGATGCGGGCGTACCAGTCAGTTTGATCTGCAACTGACAAGATATATAAATTGACGATCAAACAGCTGATCAGCCAATAAGACGACGTAGCGATATTAGCCGATGTCGATAGAGTTTTGAGCAATTGGCTATATGTTCGATGTAGATTCTAACACTTGAAAAAATAATAATATAAAGGCAATCGGCTAATGATAATGTAATCTAACAGAAATCAATCGGCCAATAATGGTATGATAGAATAAACGATGATCCGATAATTAAAACATACATCGGCTACAAATCCGATGTCATTAAATCCAAATGATTAAGTGATCAATGAAACCTTTGCTGCAATCGGCTAAAACCAATTTATATATAATCCTTATAAACCGATGCAACACTTAAACAATATTTAGACAACTCATCGGCTGAAACCTCGATGAAACAATGATTGATGCCTACTGACTTAAATAAATCTAACTTACAACCATAACCTCATAGGTCAGACCTAACCAATAGATTTAAACCAGCCGATATAACACTGATCAAAGTGGTCATATATTAAATTTAACAAAGACAGTAAAACCATCAAAGAGAAATTTAACACATCAGATAAGATCGGCTAACCCTTCGATAAAACATTAGCATAAACCTATCGGCTTAACAAGACTTAGATTATCAATAACAATTTAGTAGGTCGAACCTAACCGATGTAACACAGAATTGTATATGATAATCTAATACTCAATGAGCTGATAAATCTGTCTAAAGCGACATTATGTTTAAAGAAACATCAACTTGATCAGAATATCAGACCTAACCGAGGAAGTCCTAACTAAGCCGATGTAATTATAAACAGTAACAGAACTAAAGATAGAGATGATATACCAAATAGGCAACACTTGCGTCAGCCTGATTAGGATATCGGACTCAACTGAGGAAGTCCTAGCCACGCCAGCGCAAACGAAGATGACGGAACTCACTTCTTGCCGGAGGTCGAACTCAATCAATGCAGCCCATGCGAGAAAACAAGAACTCATCGAAATAAAACCTCATAAGAGGGTGACGATGCGCTGAAAGTAGATGTATATTGATCTGTGGAGATAAGTTACAGGGACCTTGGGTGTATATATTTATACCTATAGGCCGATAAGAGTCCTAATTGGATATGACACAAACTTGTTAGTGTCAAGGATAAGGCATACCTCCTATACACGGGTTAATGAAATACGATAAAACCATACACCCGATAGTTACAAAAAGGTATCCTTTAATTAATAAAATACAGCGAGTAGAGGAGGAAATTATCTTTCCGGAATATAAGGTGTCAGAGTCCTAGTCGAGGAAGATAAGGTTTCCTTATGCCTATATACTGTTCCATTTCTCCGAGTTCTACTTGGAGAAGAGGATAATCTCTCCTATATATACAAGGCCCCCTCGTTCATGGAGGAGGATCGAGTTACAAGACATAGCCAAGCCCATGCCCAGAAGCAATCCAGAGGAAATCAGTGCCCTATTCACCGAATAGATCTCGTCAGGCCTTTCTCGACAGCCTTTAGTCGGCGAAATCCGTCAGTTGTTCTATTCCTCTTTGTACTCTGAGCTATTTTTCCATATATAATCTATATAAACTGGAGTAGGGTTATTACTCATCTCGAGGGCCCGAACCAGTATAAATCTTTGTCCCCTGTCTGCTTGATCGATTCTCGCGAATACCTTGGTTCCAACGATCCCCATACTATATAAATACCATAGTCGGCATATAGCCCGTCAACAATGGCGTGCCAGGTAGGGGGCTTGGTGCTTCAAGGTTACGACGAGATGAGTTCAAGAGCATGATTTTTCGACAGGGCTTCTACGACCAACCTGGTCAGCGAGATTGTCTTCCCAGTCTTTGCCACCGTCCCGATCTCGTCCCTCTTATCACCTGCCAGGAGCGAGGCCATGAGGATGGCACAAACGAATCTATCTACTTCACCGACCGCCTCTCTGTTTCGCTCTGAGAACAAGGCGTCGGAATCCCGATTTTTCGACAGAAGGCCTAAAGTAGCCCAATCGTTGGCTCTGGCCGACAAGCGTGTGCTGACAAGGAAGTCTGCCGACAAGGACAGTGCATGGTGTCCAATCCATATGACTTCTAGTCATCCATTGGTTGGATGCCATATCCAGGCGAAAGCTAAACTCGACGCTTGCGAGGGGAGTGAGATTCAACGCGTCTCTCCATACAAGGCATGGTGCCCAATCCACAAGACCAAGAGCCACCCCTAACGAGCTGCAAGACGTTCTTGAAACTTGTGGAACCAATTACCAGAGTTTCGTGTTGCCCGATCCATGCTCGTAGAGATCGATCTCATATGACGTCTATGGACGATAGCCCTTCAAATTGTATGGTGGGTTTCATCGGAATCGATCCCAATGAATCATCTGTTCTTCATAGCCTAGACGATGTGGAATCCTCTGATTCAAGTTCTCCGCGTGATGTGAACATGGTCGACGTCAAGATTGAGGATAGGGGTGCGGATGACCTGTCACCACAGCGTTCTATAGAGGAGGGTGAGTTCATCAAATCTCGAGACGGGCTCCTCCTTGAACAGAACCTGTCCTTTCGCCCGCTGAGCACTTCATCATCGTCAATAACGTACTTCGACAACCTCCTTTCGACCCAGTAACCCTCCCGAAAGCGGATGCGTGGTTAAAGCGAATGGAGTCTACTATCACCAACCTTAGTCCGCCCCCTCAGCATGTTCCCCCTCAGATTGACAAGGTTATCGAGAATGTTGGCGCGGCTAACGCCCCTCAGAACGGTGAACCTCGTATCCCTGAGAACGCCGTGCCACAACGGTGAGCACAACAGGCGCCTCCCCGACAAGATGCTCATGGTCTCCATGAACAACTAAATGGCCATAGGCGACAACAACAGGATCAGCACAATGACGGACACTGACAACCCCAAGATCATCAGCGAAAGAGCAATCGTCGGGACGACAACCAACATCGTAACCAAACTCGCGGTCACCAGGATGTCCTAGTACGCCGAGGTGACAACGAATGGGCTTCGCATCATCATCATGATGAAGACGATAACTCCCAATCTCCGCACTCAAGATGTGGCCGAAGTCGCGACCGTCGTCATCGCGACCGCACACCCGACTATAGTGATCTCTCGTCACCCTCTTCGTCATCATCCAAGGGCTGTTCGCGTGGCCGCGTGGTCGCCAACCACCCTTCTTGCCTGGAGGCGGATGCAAAGCCTTTAAACCGTCCTCCCGAGAAGTAAATTGGCCCCCAAAATTCCGTCCCGCAGCAGTAAAGAAGTACGATGGGAGCACAGATTTAGAGGAGTTCTTACACGTCTACTCTACTGTTCTATATGTTGTCGGCGCAGATGACAACACGCTTGCAATCTATTTGCCAGCAGTGTTGAAGGGATCTTCTCGTTCATGGCTCGTTCATCTTCCCCAAAATTCAATATTTTCTTGGGCGGATCTCTGGAAGCAATTTGTCGCAAACTTTGAAGGCACCTACAAGAGACACACGATCGAGGACGATCTACATGCCCTCACATAGAAGCCTGGTGAAACCCTCCGAGACTTTATTCGATGCTTCAACGAGTGTCAGAACACAATCCCCGAGATCACCGACGCATCTATCATACGAGCGTCCGAGATCGCTACACAATTCAAGAACCGGCGACAAGGCAAGTGTCGTCTACCATGAAGCTGTTCGAGATCATCGATAAGTGCGCCCACGTAGACGAAGCCATTCGAAGGAACAACGGAAGGGAAAAGCAGCGGAAGAGAAGCAACCAGCTAATAAAGACAACTCGAAACCAAGTCACGAGTCCAATCGCAAGAAAGGAGGAAAGAGAAAGGCACAGCAGGAGGTTCTTGTCGTAGAACAAGAAAAACACGCTCCCCAACAACCTCCTCCTCAAAACAACGGCCCAGTACGACAATAGTGTCCGGTGCACAAGACCAGCTGTTGACAGGTTATATCCGTAGACCGTATTTAGAGGGTATTGGGGTACGTTCGTACAAGGATCTACATGAAATGACATCAAGCACATAGAAGACAAGGATTATACTGGTTCAGGCCCCTCGTAAGGTAATAGTCCTACTCCAGTTTATAAGGGATTATGAAAAAAACCACAGGGATTACAATAGAGAACAACAGAAATATAAAGTACTGATGAGATCTCTATCGAGAACGACTCGACGAGATCTAGGCGGCGAATTGTCTTCCAGTCCTCCGGATTGCCTCTGCTACGGTGGTGGCTTGCGCTATGATTCGATGATCCCATACCCCCTGGGGGGCTTTGTATTTATATTGCAGACTACCTTGGTCTCCAAGTAGAACTCGAAGAGTACTTTCGGCCTACGAGATCACAAAGATTGTATCTTCTCCAAATAGGACTCTAACACTTTCTATTCGAATAAAACTCTTCTATTTATTAGCCGAATTCCATAATGTTAAGATAACCTTACCATATCCTAAGGGTGTACCGTATCCGTATACTTCATAACCCCAAAGATAGGAGGTATGCCTTATCCGTAACCATGACAGTAGCCCCCGACTTCAAATCAATTGAATTCACATTGTTCTCAAGCCGAAGTCCTTGAATTAATGATGTCGTGCCTACCTAACCGTTCTTGAATTACCGAGAAGATATGAAGCATTCGACAACACCATCAAAAAGCAATGGTCCACCATGAATTTGAATTGAAGTCTAAAAAAGTACCATAAACAAACCAAGAAAATCACGGCGGTCGTTTCTCTTTCTTCCTTGAAATATGAAACCCCGGATATGATCTATAAATTGCATTTCTGAGATTCATTTGGGTTCCATTTGCGCAAGGAACTTTCTAGCTCCCTACGCACCCAACTCTCACAATCTCCACCAGCCGAAAGAACCCTAGCTCCACACATCTCCCTCACCCTCAAGTCAATCCAATGGATTTGGGAAAATCCAACGTCAACACGGAGGATCTGAAGCAGCTGCAGATTGAATGATCCCTTCCTGGGAAAAGTTCCTTGAATCGATCGAAAGGAGGTACCAGTCCTAACCCCACCCTAGAGCAAATAGTTTGTCTTGGGGATTTTGTGCAATGTGGTTTCCTTTCCCCTCCTTCTGAATTCCTTCTTCTCCTTTTGGATTACTATGGCCTCCACCTCCTTCACCTAAACTCAAACTCCATAACTATCCTTAGCATCTTTACATATCTTTCTGAGGCATACCTTGGGATACCTTTACGAGCTTAGGTAGATGGAGGCGCGTAGAATCTCTGGTTGTTGCGGCTTTTGCCTCCGAGACGGGATGAAAGCGGAATACATTCCCTTTAACTGTCCATCCTCTCGAGGATCGTGGAGGTCGAATTGGTTTGTACCTCCATGTCGAAGACCGCGTAGCCTGCCTTGCCGTCCCGAACGAGAAGCCCACACGCTCCCCCTCATGGACCTCTAGGCCATCCCTAACCCCTTTTCTCAATAGCTTCGTAGATAAGATCCAAGACCTCCGAGAACTAGGGTTGTCGAGGTATGAAGTCACTGAAGACTTTATACGTCGTTGGATCCAACCTCTCCAAGCCTGTGCCCACCCAGCATACGAGTACACAGGGGCGCAAGATGAAACATGGATCTCGGTTCGGGGTATACGCCCTCGTAACCCTCTTCAGATTAATTCGTGTAATGTCGAGATCTTGAATACTGATATCAATGTCTTGTTTGCAAAACTTGATGACACAACCTTGGTCACCCGGGTTGTTCATCTGGTTACCGACACTCTGTCAGACCCGGACAACTCCGTCACCCCACTTTGCGACCTCCCGCCCTCGGACAGGGATGCCACCATCAACGTAAGTGACTTAGATAGCTATTTTCCTTTTGACTATTGTTACCCGAGAGAGTAGTCATCTAAACCTTGTAGGTCCTGCCTCTGATGGACATCATTGGCCCACTCGCCGACCACCAGGTATTGTCTTCTCTAAAAGAGAAAGCGATCTCGGAGCAGGCCACTGCCAAAAACGCTCCCAGCGGCAGTGGAATGAAATCCTCCAAGAGGAGGTGGGCGACTCTAACCAAGCCGTCCAGAGCAGGAAAACTAACGCCGACAAGCGACCCAGAGGTAAATCTCGCTCCCTGTAGTCCATAAACTAACCAGAGGAGAATCTTTGGTCCTGACATACATATCTTGCAGACCACTTCCAACACAAAATCTTCCTCACTAGGGAATAAGATGCTCCTGAAGTAGCCCAAGCCTAAGTAAGTGACCATCTTTATCAATTTCTGTGTTTGGTGTTCTCGCAATGCCTTCTAAGACATATATTTCTTCCTGTTGTAGCCCCTCCTCCGCAACCTCAACCCAGAGTACTAGTCACGGGGCATGAGCTCCGCCCCTCTCCCAGTCATTGCCGCCGCATCCGCTGCTCCTCTCCCTTCACGTAGCCCCTCCGTTATCGTCGTACCGCTTACCGCGATCGACGGGCTGGTGGAAGCCAGCCGCCTACTGCAATCGGGCGCACGGGACGTCCTCACCAAAATCGAGCAGTTCCGCACAGCGGCCTCGACCTCGAACACGTGTGACACCGAGCTATAGACCCAACTGGCAGAGGCGCAGAGGGACTTGAAGAAATTCAAGGGACCTGGTCGTTGGCCATGAGAGACAACGACAAGGTTGGGAGAGACGGCTAGAGGAGACCCAGGAAAAACTGGCGTCCCTCTGATAAGGCCTTCAGGACAACTATGGATGACTCGACATAAGGGCCCCGAGTTCCCTGACGAGACAACCATCTTGGGTTCTCTGGGTGCTCTTATCGGCCGGCTGGAGAGCACGTCCACAAGGCATGCCGAGAAAGTCACCGAGTAGATGCACACCGGTCTCCGGACCGGCGCATGTCATGTCCTCGCATGCCTCAAGCTCACGCACCCCGAGGTGAACCTGGAGGAGGCGCTAGAGAAGGACGGGGCTGATGATACATGTGAGGACGTGATGTCGGAGCTCGTCGACTTGGAGAAGAGTGTCATTTCCTTTTTTGAATAGTAATTGTCACTCCCTTGTAAATTTTAAGAAAAATTTATAAAGCTCATTGCGTTCCGAGAACAATATCCTTCTTTTACTATCTTTGAATCTTTGGTGTGATTTTGTCATTCTCTAGTTGTATCGAAGATGAGGTCATCCTGCAAGGAGGATGTCTTCGCAATTTTGACATTGCACCTCCTTCTCCTCGCGCTTTCTCAATCCCGAGCGGCGACAACCAAGCCTTGGTTGTCGTCAATGCTGATAGCGCATTGGATCCACAGTAACTTCAACTTAACTCTCTCCTCGAGGAAAATCAAGGTACGAGAACCTAACCTTTATAGCCCTTTCTCCCGTAAACATGGAGGAAGCTAACTGAGATTACTTGTCTTGCGTAGGCCTCGAGAACGATTTAGAGGAGAGAGAACACCGCATCGAGTATTGGAAGGCGAAGTTCGAGAAGGCGGACCTTGAGAAGATGGCCAGCACTGTTCGGAAAGATCAAGCTGTAGAGGCCCTTCGAGGTAGGGATGTTTGGATCAATGCCTACCTCAAGGGTTATTGTCTGCACTACAATGCCTTTGCGAAGAGCTACGGGTCATCTGTCCTGTATGCAGAATACGAGCGACCACCTCGCAGGAATTAGGAAGCGGATCGACAACAGCCTGAAGCAGGAGTTTCGTCGCGCCAGCCGGTATGCTGGTGATCACATTCTTGCCTGCATCCGATATGGGCGTCGACAAATGAGCATAAGTTTTCTCCGAGAGGGCTTCTCGCGTTCTCGCATGAAGGCTGATGAGATCGACCACCTCACGCAATCCTTTGCTCCACTAGTCGAGGACGTCTTCTCCCCAATGGACTGGCAGTGGCCGTCCTGGTAGTTTATGTACCTAGGGAACATTTAATGTATATGTTAGCATTTTACATATATATTAGAACTTAAGTAAGAATTGAAATCTATTGTATAAGTATCTGAAAGGAACATAGTGTACGAGTACTCTCACAAGGGCTGCCCTCAGCCAACAGAGTACGGTACACTCCCTAGCCCCCAGCTGGTTTTGTGGAAAAATCATTTTCCATGAAGACAGCTTAAATCTTATAACAAACCAAGCTGAAGCTGCAAAGTCCTAGCCCCCAACCATGAAGTCAGGAAAACTAATTCCCGGTTATACGGCTTGGTTAATATGCTCAAGTGGGTACTCTAACATGACCAAATCTAACATGGTCATTTAACCTTGCATGGCCTAACAAACTTTCACAGTGCTAGGCATCCTCAGCCGGGGTCCATGGGACACCAAAGCTTGCCAGACTAGCGTAAGAGGACGATAGGATTGACTTCGGGACAAGGCGATATAAGAAAAAAGGGGTCACTGTGTAAAACAATTCAAAAAAGGTGAGTGTACGAGCACGAACACACTTTTCGTGATAGCGACGTAGGGCCTGTTGGTACATGGCTGCTCGAACGACAACACATTCTCGATGTTCATCTAGAAGGTTGACATCGTCTGCTCGCTGCTCCTCCTGGTCCTTGTCTAAATACTGTTCAACTCGTGTAGACCGATGTTGCAGCTCCGAAGGAAGCATGGCCTCGGAACCATGCACGAGAAAGAAGGGAGTCTCTTTGGTGGAGGTTGTCAGGGTAGTGCGAACGGCCCACAAGACAGAAGGGAGTTCATCAACCCAGTGTGTTTCATTAGCCAAGAGCCTATTGTAAACACATGTTTTGATCCCCTAAAGCACAATACCGTTTGCCCGCTCGACCTGTCCGTTACTCTGAGGATGAGAGATTGATGCGAAGCAAATTTTTTACTCCAAATTCGATGCAGTAGTCCTGAAAGGCACCGCTAGTGATCTGGGAACCGTTGTCTGTCAGGATATGATGTGGTAGTCTGTATCTGCAAAATATCCCTTTTATAAATTTTATGGCATGTTCGGCTTTGATTTCTCTTGTTGGCTCTACCTCAATCCACTAGGTGAATTTGTCGATAGCCACGAACAAGAACTTGTAGCCGTCTTATCCTCGAGGAAACGATCCGAGGATATCAAGCCCCCAGCACAAGAACAGCAAGGTGAGAGGGATAGTTTGGGGCGCTTGAGCAGGCTTCTTTGTGTGTTTGCTGTGAAAATGCCATGCTTCACACTGTTTTACCAAGTCGCAGGCATCTTGAAGGGTTGTTGGCCAGAAAAATCATTGTTGGAAGGCTTTTTCAACCAGAGTTCGCCCGCCGATGTGAGAACCACATATTCCTTCATAGATGTCGAGTAGTAGATCCTCGCCGTCCTCGAGGGAGACACACTTGAGCAGGACTCCATTTGGCGCTTTTTTGTATAGGTCATTGCCGATCATACAATAAGCTTTTGCCTGGCGAGAAAGTTTTTCTGCTGCGGTGTCTTCGTCTGGAAGTTTGTCGGCATCCAAGAAATTGATGAGCGGAGTACACCAGTCTTCCATGGTCTCGATGTCGGCGATGATATGCGTGACCTCTGTAGTAGCCACCGAGGTGTTCTCGGCATTGGCTAAGGTGCCTTCGTTGTACGTGCTCTTAACTAAGGGTTTTGTCAGGATGTCCAGAAAAGTCCCTGGTTCAATAGGTTCTCTTCTGAACGTGCATCGTGCTAAGTTGTCGGTGTCGGTGTTGTCTTTGCGATAGACATGACGTACTTCCAAGCCGTCAAACTTCCGCTCCAGCTTCCTGAATTTGGCGAGGTACTTGGTCAACTCTGGGTTTGAGCATTTGTAGTCTTTGTGCACTTGGTTGACGACTAACTCTGAGTCCCCTTTCACAATTAATTGCTTTACTGAAATTGAGGTGTATTGCATGTCTAAACTGATCTCCAGCTAGAGATGTTAGAAAGAATCCTGCCCCTGCTCCCTGGTTGTTGAAAGTCCCGTCGAAAACCATTGTCCATGTCTCGTCATTTGTTTGACCGGTTGGGGTGTTCTCATCATTTGTCCAATCAGCAATGAAGTCAGTGAGAACCTATGATTTGATGGCTGTTCGTGGGACGAAGTTGACATCGAATTGGCTGAGTTCGATGACCCATTTAGCAATGCATCTGACAACGTCTTTGTTCCTCACCACTTCACCGAGGGGGAAGGAGGAGACGACTGTGACTTTGTGGGCCTGGAAGTAATGACGCAGCTTCTATGATGTCATGACAACAGCATAGAGCAATTTCTGGATTTGAGGATACCGAGTTTTGGCATCGTGGTGGGCCTCACTGACATAGTACACGGGATGTTGTACTTTGTCCCTCTCAACGATAATCACAGTGCTAACAGAATAAGGTGTGGCAGCGATATATAAAAATAGTTCTTCCATTGGCTGTAGGGCAACAAGTACAGGAGGGTTGGACAATTAACGTTTGAGCGCGATAAACGCGTTCTCGGCAACCTGTGTCCACTCAAATTTATCCTATTTTTTGTGTAGAGTAAAGAAAGGTTGTCCTCATTCTCTCATCCTGGCCAAGAACCAGCTTAGAGCTGCCATACATCCTGTAAGTTTCTGCACTTCCTTGAGTCTTGTCGGTGACTTCATGTTCTCGATGGCCTTGAACTTCCTAGAGTTTGCTTCAATTCCTCATCCGGAGACAAGAAATCCTAGCAACTTCCCTGACGGTACTCCAAACGTGCACTTTTTCGAGTTCAGTTTGAGCCAATGTCGCCGAAGATTGTTGAATGTTTCCCTCAGGTCATCAATCAGCTTGTCCTTTGTCTTTGTGTTGACCACGACATCGTGATGTATGCCTTCACGTTCTTGCCGATCTGGTCGTCGAAAGCCCCCTAGATTTCTCGCTGGTATGTGTTGCCTGCATTGATTAATCCAAAGGGCATCTTGGTATAGCAGAAAACACAGAAGGGCATGATGGACGCAGTCTTCTCCTCGTCCTCTTTGGCCATACTGATTTGGTGGTAGCCGGAGTAAGCGTCGAGAAAACTCAACAACTCACAACCAGCAGTTGAATCCACCAGTTGGTCAATGCGAGGAAGAGGGAAGTGGTCCTTAGGGCACGCCTTGTTTATATCAGTGAAGTGTACACACATCCTCCACTTGCCGTTGGCCATGTATACCATTACTGGGTTAGCGAGCCACTCTGGATGGAGGACCTCTCTGATGAAGCCTACTTTGAGAAGTTTGTCCAGTTCTTCTTGAATAGCTTCTTTTTTGTCTTGTGCGAACCGCCGCAGTTTCTGTTGGACTGGCTTGACATCGGGGTGCACCATCAGTGTGTGCTCGATCACCTCTCTAGGGACTCCGGGCATGTCGGACGGTTGCCAAGCAAACACATCTGCATTCTTGCGGAGGAAGGCGATGAGCTCGAGTTCCTATTTGTTGTCGAGCATTGCCCCGATCTTGACTGTCTTTTCGAGGCTGCTGCTGGCCAACAAGTTGATCTTGATTGCACCGTCGGGCTTAGGTTCCTTGATGGGTTTGCTCACTTTCCGAGGGAGTTCTGAGGTGGCGGGTGGCGTGGGAGTATGCTCGACCATGTCAAGACTCCTCTTGTCGCACTGTACAGCTACTTTTGTGTTCTTGGGATTGTGATTGTTCCTTTTGGGCCTAGCATCTTCAGAATCTGGTATGCATAGTGGGTCGCCACCATGAATTTCGCCAGTGCAGTCCTTCCGAGGATAGCATTGTAAGCCTATCGAACTCGGCTACGTCAAAAGTGATCTGCTCTGTACGAAAGTTATTAGCCTGGCCGAATGTCATGGCTAGCGTGATCTTTCTCAGTGGCTTGGACGATGATTCTATAGTGATACCATGGAAGGGCTAGTCAGAAGCAACGAGCTCGCTTCTAGGGATGCCCATCACGTCGAGTGTGCTAGCGAAGAGGAGGTTGATGGAGCTGCCGCCGTCGATGAGGACACATGCTACTTTGATATTTTGGATGGTAGGCTCGACTACTATCAGATACCAGCCTAACACAATCATTGTTGTCGGGTGGTCATGTTCTAAGAACATGATCTTCTGGTTAGACCACTTCATCTTGGCTGCGACTTCATGTGACGTAGAGCAGACTTCACGTTCTACCTTCTTATACTCCCTTTTAGAGGTGTACATCGTAAAACTGCCGAAGATATGGCCTACATGCAGGTCAAAATCTGGGAACACGAGTTCTTTGTCGGACAAGAGATCATTAGTGCTCTTCTCGACCACACGAACTCGCTTCCCTTGTTCGGGGGCCAGTTGTTTTGCCAATGCTTTCTGAAAGACCTGGCATTCTTCCAGTGTATGTGTACTGGTCTTGTAGATTGGGCACCATGTTGTACTGGTTCATCACCTTGAAGGGTCGTGTGCTTTTGGGGTGGGTTCACTTGTTCTGTGACAAGGACCTCTGTCTCTGCCTTGCATTTCCCTTCCTTTTTGCAATTTTGTTTCTTCTTCTTGGTAGACACCGGTGTTTCCTTGTTGTCTGGTTCCTTCTCCTCGATCACCTTACTTTTCCCATCTTTCCTCCTATGGGCGTCATCTACATGGGCGCATCTGTCGATGATCTCGAATAGCTTCATGGTAGAGGTGATTCGCCTCATCGGCAACTCTTGGATGGTGTATCGATCTCGGACACTTGACTTGAACGCGTGTATAACAGAAGCATCAATGATCTCGGGGATCGTATTCCAGCATTCGTTGAAACGCCGCATATAGTCCCTTAAGGATTCACCCGGGTTTTGCCTAAGGGCATGTAAATCATCCTCGACCACGTGCCGCTTATATGTTCCTTGAAAATTGGCAACGAATTGCTGCCATAAGTCTTCCCAGGAAGAAATCGAGCAAGGTGGGAGGTGTACTAGCCATGACCGAGTAGATCCATTCAATGCTGCCGGCAAATAGTTTGCCAACGTGTTGTCATCTATGCCGGCCGTGTAGAGAACTTTTGAGTAGACGTGCAGGAATTCCTCTGGATTAGTATTGCCGTCATACTTGTCTACCGTTGCAAGACTGAACTTGATTGGCCATCGCACCTCTCGCAGGGCAGGTGCGAAAGCCCGACATTCGCCTCCTAGTATCAAGGGTGGACGACGTCCTCGTGGCCTGCGAGAACCACCTCCAGTGGATGATGATGATGAAGAAGGATCACCATAGTTGGGAGTGCAGCCCCTTGACCTACGGTGTTGTTCTCGGTCCCTCTTGGACTTTGGGGATCGTGAGTTCCGTCATCATCGGTTGTCCTCATGTTGTCGTCGATCATGATCGTTCTCGCCTTGTTGACTTTGGCGGTCTAGACGATCTCGATCGTTGTTGCGATCTCCTTGGTTGTCATTGTCGTCCCGCCTTCTGTTTCCTCCGCAAGGTTCGCGAGGTTGATGGTGGCCGACCTCGTTCCGATCTTGTCACTCCCGCCTATGCCCATTCAAGTGATTGCGAAGATCATGGTCATCTTGATGAGGAGGGAGCTGATTGTCCTGTCTTTTTGGTGATGCGTTTCAGGGATTGCGACCTGGATCCCAGCTGGGGTGTGGACTGAGAGCGTCCTCGGTAGCATCGTTCTCTGGTACTCGGTCTCTACATTGAGGACGAGGATCTCCAGACGGACCTTGTGGGTTTGATCCGGCCGCGGCCAAGAAGGCAGAGTTGAGATTGGCTACCGCTAACTATAGCCGTCTAACCCAGACATCTACTTCTGGGAAAGTAACTGGGTCAAACAGAGTTTGTTTTAGCAACGTGTTGACCACGGTGAAGTGCTCAGCAAGGGTTTGAACCAGCTCCTTAGGTTGGTGCGACGCAGCGGGAGCAAGCAGCTCTTCCCCCAAATGGACTTCACCCTCTTCACGTATGTCCTCGACGGCCCCCTCGATCACGTTTACTTCCCTCAGAGAGTTGGATTCCGAAGATTCTAAGCTGTGAAGATCGGAGGGCTCACGAGGATCAACGTCGATGAATCCAACCAGACGATCTGGGGTTTCCATCTCGCTATCGTCTACCGATGCATCCTGAGATTGATCTCGATGTTGGTGGATTGGATAGCAGGGAACATGAACCATAGATCTAGTGATCTTCAAGAAGATCTTGCAATTTGTAAGGGGGTGACCTTTCAATTTGTGGATCAGGCACCATTCCTTGTATGGAGATGTGCGCTGGATATCTCGATCTTTGTAAGCATCGAGTTCAGCCTTCACTTGAAGTATTACCCGACATTCGACCAAAGAGTGTTGAGATGTCTTGTGGATCGAACACCAGGTGTCGTGGTTTGGAGGTGACTTCCTTGTTGGCACCTGACTCCAACTCTGGGGTTTGGCCGTCTTAGGAACTTGTTGGGAAGCTGAAGTAGTCATCTTCCTCTTTTTTGATTGGACAGGAGGAATAGCTGACGAAGGATTGTTTTTTGTCATCCTCACGGCTCCGTTCTCGATCCCAACTGGTATTGGGGAAGGCAAGATTAGAGTTGCGGTGAAGACGGGAAAGACGATGGATCTGACCTGAGTCCAAACAAACGCTGGCTGAGTAGGATCTCCCAGGGTAGGACGAGTGTGGACATTATTGTCGGAAAGCCTTAAGCTTGAAGTCATCTCGGTGAAATCTTAAGCACCAAGTTCCCCTATCTGGCATGCCACTGTCAACGGATTATATCCGCAGATCATATTCTAAGGGTATTGGCGTATGTTGGTACAAGGATCTACATGAAACAACATCAAGCACACAGAAGAAAAGGATTATGCTGGTTCAGGTCCCTCGTAAGGCAATAACCCTACTCCAGTTTATATGGGATTATGACAAAACCACAGAGATTATAATAGAGAACAACAGAAATATAAAGTACGGACGAGATCTCTATCAAGAACGACTCGACGAGATCCAGGCGACGAATTGTCTTCAAGTCCTCCGAATTGCCTCTGCTATGGTGGTGGCTTGTGCTATGATTCGATGATCCCGTAACCCCTGGGGGGCTTTGAATTTATACCACAGACTGCCTTGGCCTCCAAGTAGAACTCGGGGAGTACTTTTGGCCTACGAGATCATAGAGATTGTATCTTCCCCAAATAGGACTCTAACACCTTTTATTTGGATACAACTCCCCTATTTATTAGCCGAATTCCAAGACATTAAGATAACCTTCCCGTATCTTAAGGGTATACCGTTTCCGTATACTTCACAACCCCAAAGATAGGAGATATGCCTTATCCATAACTCTAACACCAGTGCTCACATGTGAAGGATCGAAGAACAAGAACTAAGCCAACCAGAGGGGGGGTAAATGGTTGGAGTACCCAAAAACCAAAACATTTAGCGGAATTAAAAGTTACCCTCAAATTTGATGTAGATCGGTCTGACCGAAGTAGATCGACCGGTCTGACCGCCTTGTGCCGTCGGTCTGACCGGAGTTAATCTCTCGGTCTAACCGCCTCAAAGTTGTCTCTGCCTCTTGCCGTCGTCACCGGTCTGACCACCACGTACCCGCCGGTCTCACCGCTGCGATGCGCCGGTCTGACCATCGGTGTCTCGCCGGTTAGATGGCCGAAACCCGAGCAAACACAAATTGAAGATCTCTCAAAGTAGATTACAACTTTATTACTTCTCTCTGTGTTTACAAAGTGCAACAACAGCACTCCTCACGAAAATCTCGACTAAACTCGAAACCCTAACCAAACTTTCAACTCAATGCTCTTCAAAAGCGATGCCGGGAGGCCACACCCTCCCTCTCTTTTTATACATGAAGTAGGCAGTCTAAAGCCACGAACCAAACTCATACAAGAAGTCCTAATCCACCTAGGAAACCTTCCCGTACCAGAAACCAACTTTACATATTCCAATGTCTCCAAATTTGGACTCCTTCCAAATTCGACTCCGCATCCCATACGTACACAATATCTCCATCGTATGCCATATGGAAACTTCACCAACCACGTGCATTAATTTTTAGCCTAAGTATCCCTCATGATCTCTAATCGTCCGAACGTCACCTTATCTCCAAGTTGACTTCCGATCCATCACCGGCAATACTCTCCCGAGACGTAAAGATTACCTACACATGAATCAAACAAAGAAACCATATCCGAGCACAAGCTATCCCAAACTTGACTCATTGTTAGCACACAACAGTATTACATATGCATAGTATCCATCTAGAAGCCATAAACATGAAGTAACCACGGATATCCAATGAAACAACCCGAAACCGACACAGAATCGGCCAGTCAGACCGCGGGCTGGCCGGTCTGACCGCACACATACCTCCGGTCTGACCGGCCATACCTGCCTGGTCTGACCGGACCCACCGTTCACCGTCTGAAAATTCAATCATCTCAAAAACCACTTCGCCAATAATCTCCAAATATCAAAACCAATAACCTCAGATGCCAATTGTTCAGTACAATAGAAGAATCAAACACACCTTGATTTTACAACATGTTCGAGGAGTGCAACAAATTCTAAAAGGCCATGGCTAGGAAGATCGCCCAAGGCAAGGGAAAAAGGGTTCGTGTGTTAGAGAAGAACGGCCATAACCCTTCATCCGATGATAAACCAGACTTTCCCGACTTCATCGATTTCGGCTAATACATGGCCCACATATTCGGCGGTTCAACCTCTTAATCTTCGAAAAGGAAATACAAGAAGGTAGAACGCGAGGTGTGCTCTACAACCCGGGGACGGTGTCTAAACTGAAGTGGTCAAATCAGAAGATCAAGTTCTCCAGCACCGACCACCCAACCCCGATGACAGCCCCTGGACTATACCCGATAGTAGTTGAACCTACTATTCGAAACGTTAAAGTTGCCCGAATCCTCATCGACGGCGGCAACTCCATCAATCTCCTCGTCACCAGCATGCTCGACGCAATGGGGATCTCGAGAAGCGTACTCATCCCATCAAAGTAGCCCTTTCACGGCATTACCCTAGAGTCATCGTCAAGGCCTTTAGGAAAGATTACGCTGCCGGTAATGTTTGGCAAAGCTGACAACTTCCGAACAGAGCAGATCACGTTCGACGTAGCCGAGTTCGACACCGCTTACAGTGCTATTCTCGGAAGGACAACACTCGCCAAGTTCATGGCAACGTCACACTATGCCTATCAACTAATCAAGATGCCAAGACCTAAAGGGATAATCACGATATTGGGGAATGCGAAGATGACCATACAATGCGACAAGAGGAGCCTTGACATGATTGAGCAAGCTCCCACCACGCCCACTCCAACTGAACCTCTTCGGAAAGTGACCAAACTCAATCTGGTGCCCAAACCAGAGGGAGCTATAATCATAATCCCGCTGACCGGTAGCAACCCCGACAAGACGGTCAAGATCGGGGCCAAGTTCGACAGCAAATAAAAACTCGAGCTCATCAATTTCCTCCATGACAATGCAGATGTGTTCGATTGGCAATCGTCCGATATGCCCGGGGGTCCCCAGGAAGGTGATTGAGCATAAACTAATGGTTTGTCCCGATGCAAAACCTATCAAGCAAAAATTGCATCGGTTTGCTCCAGACCGCAAAGAGGCTATATGATAAGAGCTCGACAAACTCCTCAAAGCCGGTTTCATCAGAGAAGTCCTTCATCCAGAGTGGCTCGCAAATCTTGTCATAGTGCGCAAGGCAAACAGCAAGTGAAGGATGTGCATCGAGTTCACCGATCTCAACAAGACGCGCCCGAAAGACTACTTCCCCCTTCCACGCATCGACCAACTGATAGATTCTACTACCGGATGTGAGTTGTTGAGTTTTCTCGACGCCTATTTTGGGTACCATCAAATCAACATGGCCAAGGAAGACGAGGAAAAGATGGCCTTCATCACGCCCTTTGGTGTATTCTGCTATGTCAAGATGCCCTTCGGTCTGATTAGCGCCGGGTCTACGTACCAGCGCGAGATTCAAGGGGTTTTTCAATCCCAGCTTGGCAACAATGTCGAGGCTTACGTCGACGACATCATAGTCAAAACAAAGCCTCGAGATCAACTCATCGATGACCTATGGGAAAGGTTCAACAATCTCCGACGACACCGGCTAGAGTTGAACCCGGAGAAGTGCACATCCGGAGTACCATCGGGCAAACTGCTTGGCTTCCTCATCTCCGGGCGAGGTATCGAAGCAAACTTGGACAAGATCACGGCCATCGAGAACATGAAGTCACCAACAAGGCTCAAAGAAGTTTAGAAGCTTACAGGATGTATGGTAGCCCTCAGTCGATTCGTGGCAAGGATGGGAGAACGAGGACTACCTTCTTCAATCTCCTGAAGAAACAAGACAAGTTTGAGTGGTCGTCTGAGGCTAAGGAGGCGTTCTCCGCACTCAAGCGTTACCTCGCTCATCCACTTGTCCTCGTTGCCCCACAACCACAGGAGGAGCTCTTCCTCTACATCGCCACAACACCGTACTTCGTAAGCACCGTCATTGTTATCGTACGTGAGAAGGTACAGTGCCCAGTCTACTATATCAGTGAAGTACTGCACGACACCAAGACCAGATATCCTCAGATCCAGAAGCTGCTCTACGTTGTGATCATGACATCCCGAAAGTTGCGGCACTTCTTCTAGGCCCACAAGGTCATGGTCGTCTACTCGTACCCCTTTGGTGAGGTTGTCAGAAATAAGGAAGTCGTAGGACGCATTGCCAAATGGGTCGTCGAGCTCAGCCAATTCAATGTACACTTCATCCCACGAATAGCCATCAAGTCCCAAGTACTTGCAGATTTCATTGCTGACTGGACTGCCCCCGAGGACGGAAAATCGATCGAACGGACAACGAGAGATGGACAATGGCCTTCGATGGAGCCTTCAATAGACAAGTAGCAGGAGCTGGATATTTTCTAACTTCACTAACCAGAGATCAGTCCTGACACACCGTGCAGCTAAACTTTCGAGCAACCAACCAACAACACCATGCAGATAAACTTCCGATCAGTATGAAGGACTTCTCGCCGGTTTAAGAGCCACTGTATCACTTGGGGTCAGGTGACTAATTGTGAAAGGGGACTCAGAAATAGTCGCTTACCAAGTGCTTAAGGACTACAAGTGCTCTAACTCTAAGTTGTCCAAGTGTCTCGCCAAAGTCAGAAAATTGGAACAAAGGTTCGATGGATTTGAGGTACACCACGTCTATCATAAAGACAATGTTGATGCTGACAACCTCGCCCGCCGAGCTTCCAGAAGAGAGCCAGTGGAACCTGGTACGTTACTTTAAGTGCTAACCAATCCCTCAATCAAGAGCTCGCTGAACGACGACATCGATAGCACCATCGACGTTGGCTTCGGGGCTACTACTCAGACCGACAAGCTCATCGCAGACATCGATACGAGTACGGATTGGTGCACGCCGCTCACCAAATTTCTCAACGCCGACAAGCTGCCGGACAATGACACGAAAGCAGAGAAGCTCTCCTGACAAGCCAAGGCCTATTGTATGATTAGGGACGATGTATACAATAAAGCCGCCAATGGGAAGTTGCTACGATGTATACAATCACGTCCGATGACGGCAAGTTGCTACTGCTCGACATCCACGAAGGAATCTGCGAATCTCACGTCGGAGCGAAAATGTTGGTTGGCAAGGCCTTCCGACAAGGTTTTTCTGGCCATCGGCTCTTCAAGATGCCTTCGACATGGTACAACGGTGCGAAGTTTGTCAGTTCCACAAGAAGCACACCAAGTTACTAGCTCAAGCCCTCCAAACCATCCCTTTGTCCTAGTCGTTCTTGTGCTAGAGGCTGGACATCCTCGGATTTTTCCCAAGAGGACAAGGCGGCTACAAATTTTTGTTCGTGGCTATCGATAAATTCACTGAGTGGATTGAAGCGAAGCCAATAAGAGAAATTAGAGCCGAGCATGCAATCAAGTTCATCAAAGGGGTATTTTGTCATTACGGTCTTCCAAACCGGATATTGACAGACAATGATTTTCAACTCACGAGCGGTGCCTTCCAGGACTACTGCTTGGAATACGGGGTCAAGATCTGCTTCGCATCAATGCCTCATCCTCAAAGCAGTGGACAAGTCGAGCGGGCAAACCAGATCGTGCTCCAAAGGATCAAAACACGTTTATACAATAGCCTTTTGGCCTACAACTCACGATGGGCTGAGTTCCTTCTGTTCTATGGGCCGTCCATACCACTCTGACTACACCAACTAAAGAGACCCCATTCTTCCTTGTGTACGGATCTGAAGCTATGCTCCCTACCGAGCTACGCTATCGACAAGACGACGTTAACCTGCTTGAAGAACACCGAGAACGAGTTGTCATTCGAGCAGCTAGATATCAGCAAGCCTTATGTCACTACCACGAGAAGCGCATTCGAGCTCGTACACTTGACATCGGCGATTACGTCCTCCTATGAGTACAAAATCAGGCAGGACGCAACAAGCTCTCACCTAAGTGGGAGGGACCATACACTATGGTACAAGTGCTACAACCAGGTGCGTACAAAATCAACGATGACGAAGGCTGCGAGTTATCCAATTCTTGGAACATCGATCAACTACGGAAATTCTATGTATAAGACCAATGGCTAATCTGTAAGTTGATTTTTATCATTTTATATATATATATCTTTTGCTTTGTTTATTACAGTATTTTGTCCAATGAACCCTTTTGCTTCATAATGCCACAAATCGAAGTCGTTTTCTATTGATCTATTATGTTAAGTCTGACTAGTTACAAGATCTCAGCACCTTGGCCGGGGACGCCTAGCACGATTGAGCTAGTAGGACGCTAAGGGTCAAACGGCCATGTCAGATTTGGCCATGTCAGAGTACCCACTATAACGTATTAACTAGCCATGTACTCAGAAATTGGTTTTCCCAACTTCACGGCTAGGGGCTACGGATTCACTGCTTCAACTCGGTCAAATATGAAAAATTAAGCTACTTTTATGGAAATATTTTTCTTTTCCATAAAACTAGCTGAGGCTAGAAGTATTCTCTTACTGCTATGCATACAATGTGCTTTAATAGTTTACAAAAAATGATCGTCCTGTCTACATTGATTTATAGGGCAGTATGACAACTAAATCTACCAAAAGGTCCATTGCCAGTATATCGTGGAGAAGACATCTACGGCGGCGGTCCTCCAAGAACATGTAAATCCTTCCCGAAGGAAGTTCAGGTCCATCTGAAGACGAGATTCACGAATACATGCGAGCACGTGGCCATTGGCATATCGGCTGGCTCGACGATATTCCTTTTTTAGGCTATCATCAATCCGTTGATCAGTGCCGATAAGCATACTGCATGTCGTGGTAAGATATAAAAAAAGTGTCAGTTCTTTCATACTCTTATTTGTAACTAAATTATGTGTTCTGTGTATAATAAGTTGATTTTTTAGACTTTGAGTTTGTATGAGTCATCTTTGATCTACAGAAACAAGATATGCATTTCCTAGGAGTTAGTACTACTCATGTACAATCACCCTTAATATTTTTATCTAGCCAACTGCACTTTAACTACATAATCCCTTGCTGTCGTTTTGACATGGAGGGTATGCACCTAGCACCCATAAGTTGTTAACACATTGAATGACATATTATGGATAAGGAAACTTTACAGTAATGGCATGTTTTATTTAGCACTTTAAATATGCACATGAAAAAACTTTTAGAGAATGATGGCATGTTGTATTTACAAACTGTTTGCATTTAATTTCAGAAGCAAACTAAGTATAAGGATGTGCCATCCACTGCAATTGATCTTTTCAAGGAGTGCCACTGCAACAGCAAGATGGGTTTTAGTGAGCCTGTAAAAAATGTTATTGTGGGTTACAATTTTTTATCTTTTGCACTTATATATTAATGCGAATGGAATGTGTTTTGTGATTTCTTATCTTCCTATTGCTAGGCTAAAATGGAAGCTATCATCGATGGTCTTGCACAAGAAGGGCAAGAACCAAAGACTCATACTGAAGTTGTTTCCCAAGTTATGCCAAAATCAAAGTTTCTTCGGAATGTTGGCCTTGAGTTAGCTGCACCAACAAGAAGCAGCAAAGCTTAGAGCTTTAAGCTGAACTTGAGGTAGAGAAGCAAGATGCAACAGATCTTAGAGGTACACTTGATGGTCAGCAGGAAGAGTTGGATTCCTTAAAGAAAAAGGTAGCTGATTCAGAAGCAGCAAGGGAGCAGCAGTTGAAAGAGATTGAAAGTTTGAAGAAGTCATCAGAGGAGACCAATTCCCTTCTTCATCATTTGATTGGCCTGAATACTCCATCTTTTGCTCCCCCTTAGTAAGGTTTGCCTATTTCTTCATGTTGCCTTGCCAATTCATGATGAAAGATGGCTGCATTATTTTGGATGGTGTGATTTGGAGATGTGACTTTGATATGGTCAGAGAATGTGAACTATTTGGACATGTGAGTTTGTTTTGGTCAGTTACTTGTGGCTGGATTTTGTAGGTATGGTCAGTGATGTAGAAGTTTATTTTGCTCTAGGTGGTACTGTTGTGGTTTGCTCACTGACTGAACCTAGTTGGCTCACTGACTTGTGGCTGAATTTGATCAAGATGTACTAAACTTGTTTGTTTAACTGATATAAGTGATCCTGTTGTGGTTGGTAAGGTCTGGACTATGAATTTGTGTATATGTGATTTGGCTTGTGCTATGTTGTATATTGGGCTTGTGCTATATTGGATGTTATTTGGGCTTGTGCTATACATTGGATGTTAACTGGGCTTACATAAGCTTTATGATATGTGGGTTGTTATTGGGTATAAAGCTTGGGCCTATATGGGCTTTGACCATTTGTTATTTGATAAAAAATGGATAAAATATAATTGGGCTGAAAATAGAGAATAAAATACTATGCTAGATGGGTTAGGCCTAAAATCTAATTGGGCTTGCAATTGGGCTTAGGCCCATAAACAAGCTGCCTATTACATGGACCTTGGTAGGCCACAAAAGATTTTGTGATGTTTCTTTTGCTAGACAATGACGAAAATAAGCGTCATAAAGTCAATGACGAAAGAAGGATCGTCACTAGATCAATGATGAAAAAATAGGTTTTCGTCAAAGAGCATGATTAGAGACGCATGATCAGATTTTCGTCACGTGAACGTCACAAATTTCGAAATGTGACATACTTCTTTGTTTTTATGACGTAAATGAAATATCACCTATCATAAGATCTCTTGTAGTGTACCCCATATCCACCCTAGGTATCCGGAGACTGACTTCTCGAGAGGAGGACAAGCCACGCACAACTCATCGCATAGTCGTTGTAGTACGGAGCAGCAGTTCTCGAGGTGTACCAAAATCCATATCTCTCTTTCCCTCAGAAGCTCCACGCTTTGATCTTTCCTGATGTTGTCGGTGGCCTTCTCCAGTTCTTCTTTCTCGTACATTGTCTTCTAGTACTCTACCCGCCCTTCCATCTCTACAAGAGAACGTCCAAGGTCTAGAAAAATAACATCTTTAGCAATCTTTGGCCTAAGTACAAAGATAGTGAGCTACGATGTTACAATTTTCTTACTACAGCATTGTTCGCGCAACAATGTCACTTGGTCCTCCTCGAAAACCAAGGCGTTGTCAGAGGCAACGGCAACCAAGGCATGTCCTTCGTCACTTGGCATACTAGGTTCGACAAGTATATTTGACGAGTGTTCGCCTTGCTGGATGTAGACCCCCGATTTTGGAAATCGGAAATCCTAGGTGTTTATCTGTACCAATCCCTGGATCAATAGTTGGTAGACACATACATAGCCGAATCACAACATATCACGGATGAATTCAGGCTAAAGGGTTAAGTGCTTACATTAGGGCCAGGCAGGCCAACAACTATCAGAGAACAACAGCGGAAGACGAAACAATACAAGGGCCCGATTGACATGCCACAAGCAGTCGACTGGGGAACAAGATCTAGAACGGGACCGCACTCCGATCATCTTGTTAGGTATGCAAGCATACCAACAAGGGCTTCTCTTCAAACACTCTGTTAAAAGATATATATAGAGCAACAATGAGTACAAAAGCACTCAGCAAGCCACCACACAAAAATGTATATGATAGAGGGTATTTCAAGGAATGGCTTCCGGTTATTTTGCGTAAAGCAAGTTTTGTAAATCTTTTTACAAGCATAAGACCTAGCATAGACTAATCAAATTTTAGTACCATAGTTCATTAATCAACGACGGTTCTGTCCACCATCCATTGTGATTCCAAGGATAGCTTCCCGCCATTGTGTTGTCATGGTTTTTTGAGGTCTACCCCTTCTCGCCTCTCGAGAAGTGGATCCACCAATGTAAAAATCATCATGCAATATCCCTTCGAATATATTTGATTTACTCACACTAAAGTGGATGTACACTTTACCCGTACTCCGTGACTTGCCCAACACATGAGCCGAAGTCCCAATGAATGAGACGCGGTACGGCAAAGCATTTTAATAACCTCACATTGGCAGTACCCGCTCCGGGAAGGGAAGACTCACACATGCATTAAGTTATAATTAAGTTTAGGTTTACACGTGGCGGTCCTACCAGTGGCTACTCCACCGTAGGCCTCGCCTCTCATACACATCAAGAAGACCACTATGCAGGGATACTGCCTCCGCTCGGCCATTTACTCCGCTAGGTCTATGCCCATTCGAGAAGTATGGTTGTACGGGGGTCGTTTCATGCTTAGCTTCATGGCTTGGTCCTTAACTGACCAGGGACGGCACTAGCCTTTACCGGACACCACCCAAGTCATCCAGCCGCCCCAGTCAAAAACAGTTGTTTAGTTTTATTTTCCTTTCACAAATCATGTCATCAATATCATGGCAATGTGGCGCTCATGTCTCCACATGCCGCATATCAATTACCTTCCCTAAGGTAATTGCCCAAGCATATAGCATTTAATAAATATGAGAATGCATGAATCTAAATTAGCATTACTAAGCATTTGTCATAAACGACTAGGAATTCACACGCATTTATGGGTACAAGGGAATAAGATAACAATAGTCAAAGGTATGGCATAATAACAAGTAGGGTATTCACCATCGCATGCAATTTTATTTGTAAACAAAGTAAGTTCGCAATTTGGGATCAATATGTTCAAGGATTAGTGATGACTTGCCTGCTCAAGATAGTCCTTACTCTATAATCTTGATCAACCTTCACCTCCTAAAAGCTGCACACGTTGCCTCATGACTAAACGATACACCAATACTATAATACGCGAGAAAAACCAATATTCAACCAACAATCAAACATGCACAAACAAATATAAATGTTGGAGCCGAACCTAGGGCTGCTCATATTATTCGCTTTTATCTAAATTCAATCGTCATAGTATCAATGTCGGATCCATGAATCACTTCGGTGAATTATTTGATTATTTTATCAATAGAGCCATTATTTTAATTATGGATAGATTTTACCTGACATTATAAAAGGTTAATAATTATCCAAGCTCTATATGTTAGATTTGTGAGGTTGATAATATTAGATGTACAGATTATCTTATTACATAATTTTACAATGCATAATCCTAATCCATAGTTGGGCTACTATTATATGAGGTCAAGATTTATAATTAGTATTTTATCTATCTTAGATATCCTATCGCATAATTTACATTTTAGTGGGTACAACCAAATTATATATACACTACTCTATCCAATATGGCATTTATTAATCTTGTATAAGTAATTAAATCATATTTGGACATAGCTTAATAAGTGGCACTAGTATTTTCCTACATGCTCTAGCAAGTTTTTGAAATAATACTTCTAATTAGTTTATATGGTTTTCATAGTGAATATACATGTTAGAGACAAATATTATTATATCTACTTTACAGAACAATATCACTTTTATTTATTAGCACATTTTTAAGTTAGTTATTTATCCAATCATTTGATATTAATTATTTTATAAATATATTTTATTAAAGAGTGAATTATATACTATTGGAAATCTTATGAATTTAGACGAATTTAGGTTCAAGTCTCACTCAAATCGGAGCTAAAATGAATAAGTTATGATTGTTCAAAGATTCAAATTTGAATTAATTTGAGAAATTATGAAAAGGTACTGTTCATAATTTATTTATTTTTAATCCATTTTGTCCTAATATATTTGTGTTAACCGATTAGAGCATTAATCCGATTTAATTTAAATGATTCCGAATAAATTAGATCCCGATAATAATAATTAACCCTAGACGATAAATAATTGACTAAATAATCGCAACGGCTAATTAAGCGGATAACCTAATTAATGAGTAAAACTAACTAAATAACGACTAAAGAGGTATTTAAATAAAAAAATAAATGGCAATGATTTATTTTGGAAGTTTAGAAATAACCGACGAGTAAATCCTCCGATTATTATATGCGCGGATTAGCAAAACCTAATGAATAAAAGTTTAAATAATCGACTAAATAGCCCGCTAAAGAAATAATTAATTAACTGAATAACATAATTAAGTAAATAATTGTAATTAAATAATCCGATTTATTTCTACGAATTTCTAAAATTATCGACGATGAATTTACAGATTTAACCCAAATATAAATATGTATCTATATAAAATTTAAATTTCCGATTTTCTAAATCCTCTCTCTTTTTATTTTCCCCTTTTCTATTTTCTAATTTCCCTTTTGTTTTTTCTCTCCTTTTCTTTTCTTTCTATATTTTCTTTCTCTCTGCCTTCTTCTTGCTTCTTCCTCCTCTATTTTCTCTTCCCGGCTCCTGCTACCTCTCTTCTCAGCTCTCTCTCTCCCTCTCGAGCGGCTACCGAGCCGGGCGGCGGCGGCGCAGGGAAGGCGAGGGGGGGGCGGAGCTTACCCGGCGGCGGCTTGGCGGTGACGGCGCGGCGGCAGCAGGACGGCGGCAGCGGCTCCACGCGGCGGCGGCAGGCGCGGCAGAGAAGAGGGGAGAAGGGGAAAACGGAGGGGGAGTGTGGTGGGGAGGAGCTCGCCCGGGCGGGGGGGATTTTATAGGGCCGGGGGGGCGCGGCGACGCACGGCCGGCGCGGGGCGCGAGGGGCGCAGAGGCGCAGCGGCGCGGCAGAGGGGAGGGGACGGCGCGCAGCGCGCGAGGATGCGACGGGCGCGGCGGGGCAGGGGGAGGCGCGGGGCGCGAGGCCCTAGCGGCGATGGCGACGGCCGGCAGCGGCGGCTCGGGGCGCGAGGGCGCGCGCCGCGGCAGGCGGCGACGGGACACGGCCGCCGCGACGTGCTAGGCACCGGTCGAGCACCTAGAGTGCTAATGAACAGTAGATTTTTGTATTTTTCCGATTTGAGTTGATTTTCAATTTAAAATTTGTAATCTCTCCTAATTGAATATTGTTCAATATTTCTATTGTTCCTAAATATTTCACTCAAAATTTTCATGTTTTCATAATATATATATATATATATTTATGCCTAGGATTAGGTTTATGCCCCTATATGTATATATTTATATATATGTGAAATATTCAACGAATTTATATCAACATGACCTAAAGAATGGCCCAACATTTTATGTCCCCCAAACTTTATATTCATACATATATATATATATATATATATATATATATATATATATATATATATATATATATATATATATATATATATATATATATATATATATATATATATATATATATATATATATATATACACACACACACACATATGCATAAGTGTAGATAATTATATATTTATATATATAATTTCCTATTTAAATTTGTATTTCTCAAGTAAATTGATGACATTTATATAGAATGTTTTCTTCACTACAATTTTGCCCAAAACATATTTTAGTTTACTTTATATCTCTAATTGTTTATTTAGTCGATTTTTCTTTTTAGCGTTGTACGTAAGTGAATTTCGATTAATTAAATCCCGCAAATAGAGATCCAAATAGAAGAGCAACTAAACTCGGCACGATGCAAATTTTAATTTAAAAGTCTTCAAGATTTTGTGTTTTAAGGTTTCGGGAGGAATTTAAATAGGAAAAAGAGGAGAGTTTATTCCGTAAATTTTCTATGCATCCAAGTTTAACATTTAGTGTCCAAAAGTCTAAATTTTATCCAAAAGTTGTGACGGCACAAATATATTTTCATTGTATTATTCAAATGAGGTTAAATCCCAAAATTAATCTAGATAATTTGGAGGCTCTTGATATTGCCAAAACTAATCAAAATATTCTAAGGTGACCTTTGTTAATGTAATAGCACATTGGTGGAATTATAGCAATGTATTTTACACAAACAGTTTTAATCTATATCATTTTATTTTATACCTAGGGCTTAGTTCATTTGAATGATTATCATTTCATGTGTACTTACATTTCATGAGGTATTCCAAAGGGCTTATCATTTCATGTGACAAAGTCCAGATGACCGTCATTGCATGTAGTGTGTTTACGTCTAGGTACTCAGAGTTTAATCCTGGCATTTCCATGAGACCGAGCTATCGACATGGTTCAATAATCTAGTACTGAATCTGTAATTTATATTACATGAACTTAATAATTAACCTGTTCTATATTTGGCTTGTTATCATATGCACAAATAATGTATTCTTGTAAATTATATTTATTACCTAGATGTTTAACTTTAATTTGATTTCTCGTTGTGACAATTTACATTTTAGCAAACAATAGCAACCATAACATCCGGCATGATGCAAAAGTTTTTAAAAAGTTCAAAATTTTAGTGATTTTCATTGTTATGACTTTTTAGGATGTTACACTGGATATCCTCGTTCACGACTTCAAGAAATCTACAATACAGAGATAACGAGCGAATGAAAACTCAGAGTCAGATATAGCAAAAGTGAAATGTTCTCTACACATCAAACCCAATACTTGTCCGCATTCATTACAATAAAGGGTGAAATAAAAATTTAATCTTCAAAAAAGGGATCACAGCATCCTCAAGGTCCTCCATCTCCAACATGTTGTCATCGCGGCGCTTGTCAGCTCCCCCCTTGGTCATCTCCTTCTCCAAGTTGATCTCGGGGTGGATGAGCTTGAGGCACACGAGGACATGGCATGCCCCGGACTTAAGCCCGATGCACACCCCATCAGCCACCTGCTCGGCATGGTCACTGGCGGCGATCTCCAGCGTCGTGATGACGGATCCTAGGGACCCCATCACGGTCATCTCATCGAGAAAGGCAGGGTGCTCAACGTTCTTCCCCAAGCCTTTGGCCACCACGTCAAGACGCCCGTAGTTCTCGTGCAGGGCTTGTCGGAAGGAGGCCAGGTTGTCCCTCATCTCCATGAGCTCGTGCTTAAGACCTCGGCACTATCGCTTGTTCCCCACCACCATCTCCCGCAACTTGGCGTTGTTGGCCCGCAATTCCCTCAGCTGGGCTTCCAACATCGCGATGCGGTCGTTGGCTATAGACACGGCTTTTCCAAGCCACCTGATCTCAGCGACGACATCCCAGGCGCTTGTCTCAATCAGCCAACAAGCCTGCAAGAGCTTGTCGACAGACGAAGACGGCCTCGAGATCACGAGGACACCAGTTGGTGGGGGATGATGTGGGAGTACGGTGGCCACAGCGGTCGAGCGGAGGGATTTGGAGCTCGCGTCCTTTTGGGCCTCGGTTCTCTGACCCGAGTTCGAGGGGGAGGGGCTGCATTCAAAGGAGTCCCATTACTATAAGGAATATGTGATGAGAGAGCCGGATATTACTTACCCAGTTTTCTACTTCTTCAACAGTAGCGCCTTCTTGGTGGGGACGGCTTTGCACTAGAGGTTGTCTGCAAAAGTAGAAGGGTCAGGACAAAAACGACTACCGCAGTTATAAGATGAACCTGGGATCAGGGTCTCACTTCTGCGCTGCTTGTCTAGACCAGTTTCCTTGCCCCAGAGGTCTTCGGCAAAGTAGGCCTGCGTTTCCTCTTAGTCCCACTACCTCCGAGGGCGAGGACTACAGCAGCTTGTTTGGAGATCGCCTGCTCCTTCAAAGAAGCAGACGCCTGATGGTCGACGAGCGGGTCGATTACATCCGTTAAAGGTAGTGCCTGACAGAATTAAGATTACTACTCCTATGGGCATAGAAACGAATGACATGAAGTAGTGGTTGGAAGTGCTTACATTCATGATGGCGTCCCGCTCCATCGGCGGGACGTTACAGAGTGGTGTAGGGATATTGGCGGCGGACGACGGCGGGTCGACGACCACCTTGCTGATGCGCTTAGCCACGGTGTCCTCATAGAGCTCTGCAATTGAAGCAAAAGTGATAAGGTTATCAAGTGAAGACAATTATGGTTCTTTATATCAATAAAGGAACTATAAGTTATACTGCGATGTGACAGTCGCGTCTCGTCCTGTTCTCCCGAGTACAAGTACGCGGGGTGAGAATGGGCTTCGAGAGGTTGGATCCGATGACGGACAAAGTCTTGGACTACTTTGTACCCGGTCAGACCACGTTCTCAGAAATCATGGATTTTTTTCTCGCTAAGGCGGGAGTCATTGAGGGTTTGGAGGTCCATGTCTCTAGGCACGTTGGTTTCTGATAGGGGGTCTCAAGGATAGGAGACCTATCCTTGATATGGAGATAGAACCAACTTTTTCACCAATCTTTTCATGAAGACGGGCAGTTAAAAGGTATGTACTCATCTTTTATCCCACCCCGAAAACGAAGGCCACAACATCCTAAGATTTTTGAGGCCTCCATCCATCTAACCTCGTAGAAGTATCTAAACAAATCTAGAAAAGGTTGCACCCCAAGGTACGCCGCGCATAGATGGGTAAATATGCTCAGGAAGGTGATGGAGTTGGGGTTGATATGAAGGAGGTGAATCCCGTAGAAATCAAGAAGCAAAGACAAAAACTCGGAAGAGGGAACAATAAAACCACATTGGACGAAAGATGCTAGAGTGATCATTTGGCCAAGATTAATCAGAGGGTCAGTACCTCCTTCCGAGCGTGCCTCGCCCTTGCACTCGGCAGAGCTCTATCCCATTGCAGCTCCCTCATCTCGGTCTGGTCAACATTGGACTCCGGGAGATCCATGGAGAATCGGCGAAGGGGTTAAGGGAGTCTATGGATTAGGGATTTTGTGAGCTGAGGCGAAGATCGAAGGCACACGAGAGAAGGTTAGGGTTTTCTGTTTGGGCAACCGAAACCTAAATGGATCTCAGAAATGCAATTTATAAGCCACGTCCAACGGTTCAAATTTTGAAGAAGACGGAGAGATCACCACTGGGATTTTTGTTGGTTTGTTTATAACAGTTCAATTCAAATGAGGACCTACATCGAGTTCCTGGATTTGGGACAACCTTGTCCCCTTCTCTATACCTTCTCGGGTGTCCGAGAATTGTTTGATGAGTTTGACAACAGTTGTTCTCGGAAAGACAGTTGAGAGATGTCGGTAAAATCATTTGCATTAAAATCGGGGTTTACTATCAGTGTCAAGGATAAGGCATACCTCCTATACACGGATTTATGAAATACGGTGAAACCATATACCCGATAGTATACGAGAAGGTATCCTTTAATTAATAAAATATGGCAAGTAGAGGAGGAAGTTATCTTTCCGGAATAGAAGGTGTCAGAGTCCTAGTCGGGGAAGATAAGGTTTCCTTATGCCCGTATTCTGTTCTATTTCTTCGAGTTCTACTTGGGGAAGAGGATAATCTCTGCTATATATACAAGGCCCCCTCATTCAGGGAGGAGGATCGAGTTACAAGACATAGCCAAGCCCACGGCCAGAAGCAATCTAGAGGAAGTCAGCGCCCTATTCGCCGAATAGATCTCGTCGGGCTATTCTCGACAGCCTCTAGTCGACGAAATCCATCAATTGTTTTATTCCCCATTGTACTCTGAGCTATTTTTCCATCTACAATCCATATAAACTGAAGTAGGGTTATTACTCATCTCAAGGGCCCAAACCAGTATAAATCTTTGTCCCCTGTCTACTAGATCAATTCTCGCGAATACCCTGGTTCCAACGATCCTCATACTATACAAATACCATAGTCGGCGTATAGCCCATCGACAAAACTTTCCTAAAGATAAAAAGAAAAACATAAAGTCCTCATTGGACATGACACAAACTTTACTAAATACAAAACTTGTCTAATTATTAGATAAACTTAAGCTGCTATGCAATAGTCTTCAAGATTCCTTCTTGAACTTGGTTTCTCCTGGATAAATTTCCATCAGCTATTTGACCTCTTTTTCTTAACTGAATTCACTAAAGAATCTTACCAAATTTTGGCATTAACACATGCCCCCCAATTTTGGAGTATGAGAACTCATGCTTCAAAATTATCTTCTTTCTGGTCTTGATAACTCCAAAATTGATCCTTCTTTGCTTCTTGCCATCGGCTCTCATAAGTTGATACCTTCTGTACTAAATGAGCTAGACTATCAAACTCGTGGCAAAATAATCTATCCTTAATAGGTGCTGACAATCCTTGAAATGCAAGATCTGCTAACTGCTCATCACTTAGGCTCAAACTGTAACATTGGATGCGGACATTACGAAATCTTTGAATATATTTCATAACTGATTCTCCTTCTTGCTGCTCAACCGATATTAAGTCTGAAAGCTTCATCTCATCGATTCCAGCAAAGAAATATTCATGAAATTGCTTCTCAAGATCAATCCATCCTCTGATAGAATTTGATGGTAATGATGAAAACCATCTGAAAGGCAATCTAGTCAAAGACAATGGAAAAAAATTTAACTTTCAGAGCTTCCTCAACCAATGCCTCCCCACATTGAGCCAAGAATCGGGTGATGTGTTCAACTATAAATATATTGTCCTGCCCTAAAAACTTGAAAAAGTCTAGAATATTGTATCGGCGTGGAAGTGGACCTCTATCGAACCATTCAGGATATGGTTACCGATACATGTGGATCTGCTCTTTAGGTCCGATTCCAAATTGTTCCCACATCATCTTAATTATTCTATCGGCCAAATTATTATTCTCATGCAGCTATTGTTCTTTGTTGTACTAATGTGGTACTGTTCTTTGCATATACTCATATTCTTCACCATGCCGATACTTCTGGCTGATATTGATATGGTTGCCCCCCAAGCCGAATTCCTTGAGCAATTGATTCATTAACTTTTTTCTTGATCAAGTTCTGCAATGTATTCATCAAAACTCTAGATTGATTGAATAAGGCATGATGAACTACTTCATCAACTGTATAAGTGTTTTAACCATCGGCTTAGGGAATTGAGTCTTCTAAATTAGACCCTGTTGTGTCATGACGAAAGATTGAAAACAACGCTTTTAAAAATCAGCCACATATTGCTTCATCTGTTGCCTCTGTTTCTCCGTTAAATTCTCCATTGTGACCAGGATCTTAGCATCGATTCCTCTTCAGACATGTTGGTACAAAATTCATGTCCCACTGGACGTGCCAAATCTGTGTTGACAAAAAATTCGCACCCGGCCGATGGTGCCAAATCTATGTTGACGCGAACTATGTCGACAAACACAATGGTCTAGGAGATCTGCTTAGCTCCAGTGCAAGTCCTAAATTTTGATAAGATACAAGCGTGCCAGTCAGTTTGATCTGCAACTGACAAGATATATAAATTGATGATTAAACAGGAGATCGGCTAATAAGCCGATGTAGCGATACTAGCCGATGTCGATGAAGTTTTGAGCAATCGGCTATATGTTCGATGTAGATTCTAACACTTGATAAATAATGATATAAAGACAATCGGCTAATGATAATGTAATCCAACAGAAATCATTCGGCCAATAATGGTATAATAGAATAAATGATGATCTGAAAATTAAAGCATACATCGGCTAGAAATCCGGTGTCATTAAATCCAAATGATTAAGCAATTAATGAAACCTTTGCTGCAGTTGGCTAAAACCAACTTGTATATAATCCTTATAAGTCGATGCAACACTTAAACAATATTTAGATAACTCATCAGCTAAAACCCCGATGAAACAATGATTGATGCCTACTGATTTAAATAAATCTAGCTTACAACCACAACCTCATAGGTCGGACCTAACCGATGCAACATAACGTTGATAATTGCTTGATAGATTTAAACCAGCCAATATGACATCGATCAAAGTGGTCATGTATTAAATTTAACCAAGACAGCAAAACCATCAAAGAGAAATTTAACACATCAGATAAGATCGGTTAACCCTCCGATAAAACATTAGCATAAACCTATCAATAACAATTTAGTAGGTCAAACCTAACCGATATAGTACGAAATTGTATATGATAATCTAATACTCAATGAGCTGATAAATCTGTCTAATGTGATGGATATAATAAATCTATCTAAATTGACATTATGTTTAAAGAAACATCAACTTGATTAGAATATTGGACCTAACCGAGCCTAACTAAGCTGATGTGACTATAAATAGCAATGGAACTAAAGATAAAGATGATATACCAGATAGGCAACACTTGCTTCGACCGATTAGAATATCGGACTCAACCGAGGAAGTCCTAGCCACGCCAGCGCAAGTGAAGATGACGGAACTTACTTCTTGCCGGAGATTGAACTCAATCGATGCAGCCCATGCGCGAAAACAAGAACTCATCGAAATAAAACCTCATAAGAGGGTGGCGATGCGTCGAAAGTAGATATATATTGATCTGTGGAGATAAATTACAGGGACCTTAGATGTACATATTTATACCCATAGACCAATAGGAATCCTAATTAAATACGACATAAACTTTCCTAAAGATAAAAGAAAAAACATAAAGTCCTCATCAGACACAAACTTCCATAAATACAAAACTTGCCTAATTAATAGATAAACTTAAGCCACCATGTAATAGTCTTTAAGATTTCTTCTTGAACTCAATCTCTCCTAGAGAAATTTCCATCGGCTATTTGACCTCTTTTTCTTAACTGAATCCATTAAAGAATATTATCAAATTTTGGCGTTAACAAGAGGGTCTTCCCTTTTTTTTGTCAAAGAGAAAGATTTTGAGCAGAACAATGCCGATGTACTGAAACAACAAGGAGAGCTCATCACTTCAGTGTTTTCAGGAAGATTAGAAAAATATATGTAGGTGGAACAAAACAATGGAGAAACGAAATTGTTGCCCTCATAACTGATTTCATCCAAATCCTTAAATATTTTAAGCACTCTTCAGCATTAGAGGATCTGCAAAGGCAGAAGAAATCTTTCTGAATGATGCGCAAAATTTCTTCTGTGTTTCATCTAAAGGCTCTTCATGCAACACAGGAAGAGCCAATTAAGGGTCAATTCATTGAATATTCCTACGTATTGATGATTCACAAACCTGCAACACAGGATGAATAATAGTCTACTGCATCTATATGTTGTATGCTACACATACGACTATATGCACCTTATTTTCTGAGAAAAGATTATGTGCAAACTGCAAAACCTTAATATGTTGTGGTTTGAAATAAAAGAAGAACACAACCTAGTGGCTCGCTCTTTGTTTTGGAGAAAGTGATGATGGGAAGAGTTCTTCGACAAGTATAAGCTCCATGCTCTGTGGCCTGCCATCAAAAAGAGGTCAGAAATAAGGAGAGTAGGATCGATGACATGATCCTATTACAAAGTTAGAAAGCATAAACCTGAATATTTCACTATCTTTATCAAAACAAAGTATTATAAGCTTAGCTAGGATTTGTTCATAGTGAGTGTTGACTGTGGTAGTCCCTTTTGAGCAATTCTTACAGTAATCTCGGTATAGGTCTAGCAACTTAAGCATTACATGCTTTCTGACAGATACCTACAAAAAAATGCTTAAGTGAGGAACCGTATAAAACATTCAGTAGTGAGAAATACAACAGTTTATGCTGACCTTTTTTATCATGTAGCCTCTCTGCTGTTTGTAATATTACCTCAGAAGGAAATGATATTGATTTGATTTAGCCAAATCGCAGACTGCAGCGACAGCTCAGATCCTCACTTTGTAATCAAAATCCGATAGCCTCCCTTCAAGCGATGCTGCCAAATAAAGCAAAACATAAACATAAAGAGGATTCTAATGTAGAAATATGAATGTAATAACAACATATATAAGCAGAAGACTTACTAAGAATACCATTTGCTTCATTTCCAGATGATACAACCATGTAGTAATTGACCTATGTTGCATCAATTGCAACAATTCTTACTTCTGTAGATTTGTCAGAGAGTCTCTTCAAGAATTCCATAAATACTGATCGGTTTTCTTGAGCAAACTGAAGATTAGACAATACAAGGTGCCTCCCAATCAGGGGAACTGCCTCTAGCCAGATATCAACATAGTAACTCTAAGCAAGCAGAAAATACACAATCAAGACTTATACACATGTAATAGTATATCAAAGGAGGCATGAAATAACATGCCAGGAGTTCGTGAGTTAAGTGTGGAATAACAGCAAAAAGCATCTGTGGTGCAAACTGAACATTTCCATGATAATCTTATGATGTGGTTTCCTGGTTTCATTAACTGGCACATCCTTGTTGAAAATGCACGAAAACAAGAAAGTACGAAGAATGGGCTCTAATTTCTCAGTATAGTTTTGTATGATATCAACAGTCCACTGCTTTTGTGGGATACTCCCTGCACAGGCAACAAGGAGCAAATTAACATTAGCCTGTCAATAACAAATAAAACAGGTGTCCAATATCCAAGTCACTTACATGTACAAATACAGATTTTAAAAAGAAACACTCTGTGTCAGTAATAAATGGACAGTGAACAGCTCACCTTGTCCTCTTTTACTAAATTGCGTAAAATCACATCCAGGAGAGGTTGAGTAATTTTTTCATTCAAGTGAGTCATTATGGATAGCATAGCCTGGCATATCTTTCCTGTTCCATAATAGACTAATAAAGATGCATCCTAGAGGTTTTGTAAAATTATAGGTGTATAGAAACCATGTCAGTAGATTCAATCGTACTTTACGGCTGAGAGGAAAATTCTGACCATGTCAAGAACCAAGTCCTGACAGCCAATTGCGAGCATAATTACAGAACATTTTAGTGCAGCAGCATTTTCCAATATCAAAATCATTCTTGAAAGGTATGGACTGCTAGTTTTAGCAAGGTCTGCAAATACACTGATAAAGAGCCTAAATATTTCCTGAGAAAAAGGAGCTAACCAGAGTTTCACAAGAGTGTGGTTCTTAGTCAAATTTTTCTCTGCCACTGAAATTGCCAGCATTTATATAGACATTGAACCAGTACCAAAATGGCCACACCAACAGCAAAAACAAATACCCACTGACCGCAAAGAGGGAAAATATTACACTATGATGAAGAGAACAAATACTGGCAAGGCCACCTTCATGAACAGTACCACACAGCACGCCCAAACCAGCCAAAACAACCAGCCCTCATCCAAACCTGGAAAATATGATTTCCTGGGTAAATTGTCAACATCAAACCTATCAGACGAAGGAGCTTCACCTAAAAAACACTCACCCCGCAAGATCCATGGGGAATCAGCTCACACTCTGCGATCCACGGGAAAATCGTTCAAGAAAAAAATACCAGCTACATTGACAAAGAGACAAGAAAAAATGACTAAACAAGACATCCAAGCAAATCACACAAGAGAGGAGAAACATACCAAATTTGTACTCACTCGAGCGAAGATCCATGTGAACTCCATCGACAGAGCAACCAATGACGCACTGGCTGCCATGGGGATGCAACCATGAAGACGCCCACCCACCTAGATATAGTGCCTGCACACACAAAGCAATGACCCTCGATCTGCAATCGAGGTCGTTAGTCCATCCTTCGTCGAGGTTGTCGCTTGATCTGCACTCACCGTCAAGGTCGTCGCTCGAGGTCGGCCCACATTGCCTCCATCTACGCTCGTCAACAAAGATAGGAGAAGAAGGGGTTCACATTGTTTCACCTCTTAATACCTAAGTACTCCCTCCGTCCCAAATTATAAGGGATTTTGGACGGATGGGATACTTTCTAATATTATGAATCTTCGTAGTACTAAAAAATGTCTACTATAAATTTTTTTCTTATCCTATAGCGGATAATAACAGATGAAGGATGCCATAACGGATAATAAATTGTGTTGCCTATAATTTTGATGAAGCATGTCTACTTGAATTAGAAGTTTGGTACCACAATTCGTATCCATTTTCATAGTGTATTAGTTCTTCCAAATTCTCAATGTGGATTGTTGAGGAAGGATGGGCAGAACAAGCGGATTAAGTTGCACCACTTGCAGGTGTCTCATTGGGGAAGTGACGCTCTCAATGAGGCCGGCTGAGTTGAGGCAGGCCATGTATGGTTTAAGCATTCAACTGATGCGCTGGCCATTGGAGGAAGTGGAGTACTGGAGTATGATGTTAGTCAGGATGCACATCCCCAATGGGATGCGTTGGGCTGTTGGCCATTGTAATGCTAGTACGTCAAAATTTTGTGCAACTAAAAATAGGTAATCCCAATGGGAACTGCTTATGTAATTGTAACAAAATTTAAGAGTGAAATATCTCGGTACATATGAATCGAATTTGAAAAATTATTTTGATGTTTTGACAAGTCCGACACCAGTGAAGGCCTCAGCCCCTCGGGTAAATTGCACAAGTGTAATCAATGGTTGAACGATTGCTACGAGTTCAGCATCAAAAATAGATACTATCTCCTATTGACGTAGAATCGTGTCGTTATACCTTGAGCACGTTGTGTACACCCTGCAGCGCACCTTGAGACGCACCGCCACATGGAGTGATAAATGCTGTTGAACAAACACCCAGGAAAGACTCCGTCAGGATGAACGCGCGCCGGTTTATCCTAGACTCGACGGGCCAGTTAAGACATCCTCTGACGTCATAGAGACGAGAGATGACGAGCAATTGAAGGATTGGAGGATAATAGACTTTGAGATAGGTAGCAAGAAGAAGGATGCAGAATATAAAGGGTTTGGATAATAAATTGGTTTTGACGGTTGATTGGTTATTGTTTCAATCGGCCTTAGTCCCCTTATATTTATAAGAGAGATAGACTTGTTTTCCAGGGTCTTTCCCACGTCCAATTATATTTAAAAATCAACTAGGACTCAAGAAATCTTAGTTGAAAACAAGAAAATACGAGAAATACTTAAATTGGGTTCGGACTCTGTGCTGAAGGTCTGATCACCTAGATACCTACGGTTTGACCGCAGTTTATTGTCCGGTTTGACCGGCCACACAATGACGGTCAAATCGGCCTTCACGGGAAAGCTTCAATATTTTTTAAATTTAGCTCAAACTAGCTATAACTTGATCTTAGTGTCAAATTTGACTAAAACTAGCTAGGTTTATAGTACTAGGTAGTCTGGGACAAAGGTAGTAGTACCTCTTGATTATTGCTACCAGACAAAAATCACCTTGTAATACCCTGTGAGAACCATTAAAAAAACTGGCTCCAAAGCCAAAATCTCTTACAAACTTTATAGTATACATAAAAAATATAAACTTTGTACATGTACGTATAAATTTGAAACTAATTCAAAAGAAAATTTTAAAAAAACAAACATGTACATGGGCTGTGAGGCCCGCGTGCCTGACCCAACATTTGAATTCAGCCTGCTCTATAAGCCTGAAATGAGACAAAAGCCCAAAAGAAAATAAACATGGACTAAAAAGGAAAAAAAGAGAAACATGCCAAAATAGAAAATCCGGCTCAGTTCGTGCTGGCCAATAAAAGGTCCGAGACTGATCGTGAATTAGGGATTTCGGCTTTTGGGCTCCTTAATTTTGCTATTCCTGTACGATTGATCTACCTTCATATTATACCTCTTGATTGTTGCTACCAGACAATTTCACCTTATAATACCCTGTGAGAACCCAAAAAATAATAATAACTGGCTCCCAAAGCCAAAATCTCTTACAAATAGATCATATCACCTCTTGATATTGTACTTGTACGGGTAGAATTCAGATGTGCTCGTGAGAGATTTTTCCTACTTTTCATGTCTTCCAAGATTGTGAGAGATTTAATTAGTTGCTTCAGACTGGCCTTCCACTCCTTACCTATTTTATGTTCGGGGTCCAGAGATTGAGCTGTTCTTATATATCTTACTACGTGACAGCCATTATGTTGCCTAGACAGCATTTAAAATAAATCATGATAGACGATCATGGCAAGCACTAAGTTTCATAGATAGATGTGGCTTTGCTTAGAAGTCTGAATCAAATGCACCGGTTTATGGATTGCATGTTTGAGAAGCATCATCCCTTTGGTCCCTGAACGTATTTGGGAAGGTTGTTTGCCCACAAGATCATATCTATATGACCTATAGGCGTTGGTTACAAAAACAGAGAGGAAAAAAAAAACCCATGCTGATTCAGATCCAAGAACCGGTTCAGAGAAAATTTTCAGCCGGTTTTTCAAAGTTAGTTTTTTTTTTTTAGAATTTTGGATATCTGGTTTTTGAGTAAAGATGCCTTGAACATTTTCTGATATTTATTATGAATTTGTAGTCTATTTTACGAAAAAAAAAAGGGTAACCGAACGGTGCCGTTTCTGTCTTCTCTGCACCCTTTGCTTATAACCAGGAATCCAGGATAATTATAATCTCTACACGATATATTGGCAGATGAAATGTGGAAAAACATTACCATATGTGAAGCGTGGTTCACATGCCGACACAGCCTCCATGAGCTGGAAGAGAGGACAGTGTCATTTATGCAAGGAAAATGAAGTAAAAAAATACATGTAGCTTAGGTATGGGTTAGAAATTAAAGATTTCTCTACCATTCATTTCAACTCCCAAGTCCCAACCATCCATAGGTTACTCTTGTCTTTTTGTGAAGTAATTACATGAATACACACTGCATATTCTCTTTAGGTGAAAAACAGTGGTCATAACCATGCATTTCCAAATAAATGGAGGCAATAAATACATTCCAAATCTACCAAACAACCTGAGAGGCAATTACTTACATTGAAGAAATAGATGGTCACCGAAAAATGTGAGTCAAAATCTGGGTACAATGTGACAGCACCAAGTGCCAAAATTTTGTACCTTTCCTGACAGTTAACACATTCACCAAACCTGCAACGACATCCAACCAATCCAACCTTATTGTCCTACACTGTGGGGGCAAATCGCTCACATGCCTCATAATTGGCAAACCATATTGATTGCAACAGCCCATGTCAGGGAAAGATAGCCCCTATCCCTTTATTATTGTTCCATACACTTGGAAGTGACAGCCATGACATGATCACCAAAAGAGGGAAAGCAAGTCAATAACACCAGGTACCTATCCTCTCTGTTCTTGGCATGCCTCTCCATTCTTGTGCCCATTCATCATCTTTCTTGCAGGTCTTCAGAAGCAGGCACCAAGAACAGCTCCAACATGAGTGGAGGAGGTTCAGGCTTCCCGGGCTTCCACAGTCACGGCTACGATCGCGACTATGCGCGACCGCTGTTCCGCGTATCGTCGTTCTCCGACAATGGTGGTGGCGAGGAGCAGGAGCGCTACGCGCCACCACGAGGGAGAAGCATGAGCCGCACAACATCCACGGTGGCGGCAGCAGCGCCACAGCCACGCCTCTCGCCGTCAGTGAGCAAGCTCAGCATGAAGAAGCTGCAGCAAGTTGTGAACGAGAAGTCTCTGGAGGATGAAGGTATGATATGCCAACCTGTTATGATTTCTGGTAGTGTGTGTGTGTGTGTGTGTCCTCTAGTGTTTCTGGTGGTTGATTGATGGGTGTTGTTCAGAGATGGAGCTGATGAAGGAGAAGTACACCAAGCTGCTTCTTGGAGAGGACATGTCTGGGAGTGGAAAGGGTGTCTGCACAGCTGTCGCCATCTCCAATGCCATCACCAATCTATATGGTAGTTCTGAGAATTGCAGATGAATCTTCTGGTAAATTGGTCTTGATGCAGGCAACAGTGTGTTGACCTCTGTGCTTGTTCTTGGCTGCAGCAACTGTGTTTGGGACCTGCCACAGGTTGCAGCCCCTGCCTCCTGAAAAGAAGGCGATGTGGAACAGGGAGATGGATTGCCTCCTCTCCATCTGCGAATACATTGTTGAATTCTCACCAAAAGTCCAGGCCATGCCAGATGGAAGCACTCATGATGTAATTCCATTCCAAGAATATCACATCTCACACTTTGATAAGTTTCATCTTCATGGCATGTCTACCTAGGCACAAATTTCTGCTTTCTACAGGTGATGGCAACCTCACCAAGATCAGACATTCTAATGAACCTTCCAGCACTTGAAAAACTGGAAACTATGCTCCTGGTAAAGTCTCGATTCGTGGAATTCCGGAAGGTTCCTATTGAACAACTTTTGTAGTACAATGTACAACCAATAATTGCACACCTTTTTTGCAGGAAATATTGGATAGCTTTGAGAAGACAGATTTCTGGTACATAGATCAGAGAAAGCAGTCCTTCAGTGACAACATGAAGTCGTTTCAGCGCAGTGAGGACAAGTGGTGGCTCCCTGAACCATGTGTCCCAGAGTCAGGCTTGCCTGATCGGATGCACCGCGAGCTGCAACAAAAGAGGGACCAAGCGAGCCAAATCCACAAGATGGCCATGGAGATCAACAGCGGTATCCTCTCTGAAATGCAGGTTCCACTGTCATACATAGAAACACTGCCAAAGGTACAGATAAATTGCTTGATCTGAGTCTTTCTATAGTGCTGATTACTGAAAGTATCATTTCCCCCTGATAAATGCATTTCTGCTACTCAACAGAGTGGGAAGGTTGGCGTGGGTGATGCCATATACCGGTACATGTCTGCAGGGGATCAGTTCTCACCAGACCACCTCCTCAACTTCCTCAACTTGAGCTCAGAACATGAGGCACTTGAGATTGCAGACCGTGTTGAGGCTGCGATGTACGTATGGCGGAGAAAAGCAAGCATGACCCATGTGGTGTCAAAATGGGAAAATGTTACCGAGCTGAATGCCGACGGGGACAAGAATCTGATCCTTGCAAGCAGGGCTAGGAGCTTGTTGCTGTGCTTGAAGCAGAGGTTTCCAGGCTTGTCACAGACTACCCTGGACACAAGCAAGATTCAGTACAACAAGGTAATGCTTATACATAAGAAATACCCAAATTTCAGATTATCTCAGAGTTCATCTGTATTTTCCTTACACCAGATATGATGAATGTTGGAAGCAAAAACAGAAAAGTGTACTTTGTGTTTATTCAACAATTTAAGAGACAGAAATATACTGAATGCTAATACAAAATATTTAGAACTATGATACATGGTACAAACAGACAAACATATACAAAATAAACTGATTGAGCCATCTCCTTTGGATCAAAGAGTGTTCATCATTGCTAATGCTGTCGTGTCTCCATTTACTTTGCTACAGGACATTGGGCAGGCAATACTTGAAAGCTACTCGAGGGTGCTGGAAAGTTTAGCCTACAATATCGTCTCATGGATAGATGATGTTCTCATTGCAGATGGGAATGCCAGGAAAGGGCATAACATCAGAATGCAGAAGCAGGAGTTCAGCAAGCTTTCTCCTCAACAGTACTGAACATGATGAACTAACATAGAAAATGAGTTGATCCTTTTGTAATATAGGATTCTTTGTGATTGGACTCCTTACTTCACTCCAGTGGCGTGTGCAATTTTAGTTTTGGATATGGGGCAGTGTGTTCACTGCAGTAGCGTGTGCAATGTTAGTATTTTATATGGGGCAGTGTGTGTAATTGGATTTATGACTGCTTCATATATGCAGATTTAAGTGGATGAGAAGAAAAGTTTGCAAGATGAGACCAAAAAACTTAACCGTTTTATCATTAAAACCATAAAAACCTTACTTTATATTGGGAATATCTCCAGAATTTGAAACAAAGAACAGCAAGAAATGATTCTCATACAGACAAAAAACGCTAACACTGGTCATTCTATTTATGAATCAAAGTTAGATATAAATTTCTCATCCACAAGAAATTTGAAAGCATCAGTTTTAAAATGAAATGCAGTGATAGGGACATTTAGATAACTAAAGGTACTGAATTAGATGAAAAGCAGAAAACTCACCATATGAATGGTACTATTGCAGAAGAGTTTGTCTGCAAAAAGCTTGTTCGGCACTACCTCATTAGCACCTTGGCACAAAAGCTGTTGATAACTGATCCATATTTCACCATGTCCAGCATGGGATTGCTACTACCTACTAGCAAGTCTTTCTGCAACTTTAGGGTATTATATATGTAGTATCTTACAAGTTACTACAGGTCTACAATTATACAACAACTCTATTTACAAGCATGAGCTGATGAGTGCATCTTACATTCTTACAAGTAACCAAGGCATCTATTCTGAAAGACTAAATAATAAAAACAAGGTGGCAATTTCGTCCATGAAAATATTTCATGGTATCCTTGCCTTCTTTGAAAAAGTTAAGTGTTATTATTTCTCAAGAGTTGAATCTCTGAATATTTCATGGTGATACAAAGTCACAATTCTACATCCCAAAAACAAAGCAGTTGGAGTAGCACGGTAAGCATAGTGCACTATTATCCACTGCAACCGGTTGCCTGAAAGGATTTACCTGAATCTGGAGAGAGGAGATTATAGATGATGAAGGTATTAGTTTGATACTCCATAACTACAATCAGAAAGAAATTACGATGGAAAAACAGAACACTTACTGGGACTCTGAGGGGTTGGCCAGTTATGGAGCTAATGCAGGAGGAAGCTAGATGTGCAGCTTCTTCACAGAAGTCTGTGAAAATTGCAGGAATCCCAACTTCCATAATTATTTCCTTGAAATGAAAATTGAATACAATGAGCACAAAAAATGGAAGTCTCTTACAAGCTAAGACATAGAGTATACTGTGTTATACTGGCAATCATCGTTTAAAGCTGTCATACTGTAGTGTACTTCTAATTTAAGTTCACATGAGGATAATATAATGCTAACACGTGCTTCCATAGATAACATTTCTGTTGAAAATTGTCTCGGTTAGAGAGGAAAAAATGACCAATTAACCACATCAATTTTTGCTTGAATATCATCAACTGACATGAAGGGATGATTTGTGAAGAAACACTTTAATGTCAACGTTGTGAAGTTAAGAGTGGTAGTATCACAAGGAAATTCATAGCCAATCATGTTCATATCTAAAATGGGAGGAGGTTGTTAATCAAGAACATATATACTTACAATAGTCGGCATCCAACTAGGATATGCAGCTACACCAGCATTTGGGGCAACAATGAGATGAGGCTTTGAATCCTACCAAGCAACAAAGTATTAGCAGAGAAAGTCAATCCTGAATGAAAATAACTCAATCATTAATTCCCAAATGAATTGGCTTGGTGGGCTAATTATATATATTCAGTACAAAAGTCAAAGCTGCTAGTATTCCCTGACCACAATACACATGCCAATAGAATAAAATGCCAACTTCTCTTTGTGATTTAGTGCATCATATATGGCATAAATGAAACTTCTAATACATAAGAACTAATATTCCAGTAAGTATTTCCTAAAACATTGAACAGAAGATTGAGAAATTCAAGCTACATGTGACATGATCAAGTAATATTAAGAAGCCTAGTAGCTCTAAACCTAGTTAGTTGGATTTGTGAGAAGGAATACAGGCAAATACCCCCGTCACACGGAATTGTGTATTACACAATGACAGATTATATGTAGCAAGTAGGAAAGCTTATAGCTTCACATTATAAAAACGATTCACATCCAAATAAAAAAGGCTTGATACACATATGGTAGGCAGCTTCATATTATAAATAAGTAAAGAGTTATTGTGCATAGAACCTTCACAATATCACTATATCTCTCATGATACAGCCCTTTTCGTAGTTTGAATGTCACTGCACTGCAACTTAAATCTTTGGAGCCAATAGAAGATTTACAAGAGCAGCTCTCATCAGAACAATGTGGATAGTTTGAAATAGTTATAAGCTCTCCATCCCTGTAAGCGGGTATCATATCAAAATCAGGAAAGCAGGAACACATAACCAACTATACATTTTTAACAGATAATGGAACATGTTCAACAAGGATCACAGTAATAAATACTACCTTCATTATTTTTAACTATCATTACTTCTTCTGACTATATATTTTTTTATAAAAATTATTAAAATATATGAAAGTGTTTTTCATGATAAAGCTACTAATATCATTTTCACATAGCAAATCCTGACATTTTTGCATCTATTAATGATTTAAGATTTCAAGGTTTGACTGCACACATTCTAGAACATCATCTATAAGTCACCAAAATATGCGTACTAGTGCAGCAGTAAAAACAACCTAGATTTGTTTTTTATTTAACTATTGATACAAAGGGATAAGATCTGATGAAATGAAAAAGGTAACCAGTCAAATTGTGAGTGAACACCAGGAAATACAAAACTATTGAAAAGTTTCTCATGAAACACTGGAGGGAATAAAAACAGCTTCTGTTGCTAACCTAGATTTTGGAACTGCTGGTCCCACAAGTTCAATGTAAAGACTGACACCTGGAAATAGTGCACGTAGTTCCCCAAACACCGCAAGCTGATGGAGTTCTTTCTCAGGTCCTTCAGACATTTAATTAGAGAAATAGGCATCAAGAAGAAATATCATTAGTTAATTCCCTGCAATCTTAACCAGCAAAACATACAACTAAAAATGTACACGGGCCTCCAAGAGAACACCTCAATTAGGTTCCTCTTCTTTTATAACATTGAAAGACAAAACCTCTCTCATGACAGTACCTAGAGCTATCGATGCTTCTTGTGATCACCACAATAACAGACTAAGGAAGCTCAACAGGATAGGCAACAGATACATGAGTGCAGATAGGCAAGACACGTGACCTGAACTGCACACCAGACTGTTTACTAGTCAACGATTGATATCAGTTCTCATATATTTACTGATAATGACATTGAACCTTGTGCCAGCCAAAACTATGTATAGGCAATTAGACACAATTGCATCGAGCAAAGCCAAGAACTGGCTTGTGTCCAGTAAAATTCAGTGGGCACAACGAAGCGGCTTTACTTTGTGAGAAATGTGTGTTCAAGTGCCATAACACTTAAAAGAATTCTGCCAGAAAGTTAATTGCCCTCAATAGTTGTAGCATATAATAATAATCTTAAAACTCAAAAAACAGTTCAGCCCAAAACCATGATGTCAGCAAATGACCAACTGACTAGAAAAGGATTCTTACATATGTATATAAGTACTTCAACAGAGAAGAGAGTTGCACAATATACTCTACCTAAATAGTGAATACGTAGAGTGTCTTGGCCATCATATCTTGAGGTTTGGAGGTGCGATAGTTGAACACAATGATATAAAGTAAGTGGCTGCAAAATTGTAAGTGCGACAAATATACTAGTCAAAGGTGTAAACAGATATTAGTAAAAAAAAGTGATGTTCCTTTCAAAATAATCAGTAATGCATAATACACATTCATAACCTCAACAACTATGATAAGAGCTAGAAATGCAGTATACAGCATATTAAGAGACACATGGACAAGAGGAATCTACAAAGGAAATCAAGGCAATTTTCTCAACAAAAGAGGACTAGGAAAGGAAACTGGAAAGGATGTTTCAGCAAACTGGTTCTTTGCCAAAGTTTTCAAAGAAATAGCTAGTAATGTAGATATATGACTGAAGACATGATAGGAAACATCACCATATTTTTAATAACGCGAATTCTGCCAAGCTGGCATTTGCTTCAATTGAATATTTTAAGGAAAACATATCCCATGTATAGGAAGCGTAGTAGCTAACTGTTCTTTTTTTCAGCAGAAGATTGCATATATAGGCAATATAGCAAGCATAAGCACAACATGCTTGGATGTATTTGCAAAATAATGAAATCAATCATTAAATTTTGAAGTATGTCAAATTATAAAAACCAATGACTGTATCACCCAAAGTAGATAATGAACAATTAGTATTCCCTTTTTTATTGATACTGACAATACAAGCTTGCATCTTGTTTTCATTTTGTATAGTATAAGTAATACGATTATTTCTTGGTGCACCTGTCTAAATGAAATTAGAACCTTTGGTCTGGATTGGCAAGAGAATCATATTTTCCTCAAAGAAAAAAGAAAAAAAGAGAATCATATGTCTACGTCGTACAACCAAATATTTCTCAAACTTGGTGTGGAGTGCATACCCAGTGAAGTAAAACAGCAACTGGTGAATGCAAAGGAAGCGATCTCCACCTATAGTAGTCTTCCCAGCTTTTCAGGGGTGTGGACACATAATTTTCAGGCTCTGTACACAAAATGAAAAGCTTTTAGGAGCCGTGAAATGAAAATACCGCCAACCACCTCATTACAATGAGACATCCACCTGTGCATGGGCAGAGGATGCTCCCCATAATCCAGTCAGTTGTTTTGCTGAATAATATGCAGAAAGAGCATAACAATTCCAAGTAAAATTAGCTGACACTAAAATTAGGTAAAAATTAAAGGAAATAAAACCAAGTGGTTTGTTTAATACACAACAAGACGTTGATATTGTTGAGGTTTCAGTTCTTAGAGCATACAAATATGTGGTCATAGGTCAATCTGATGCCAATCTTTAAAAGTGAGGGTAACTATTATGCATTTGTGTAAGCCTAGAACTTATGGCATGTTTATTTGAGATCTGTTACAACGCACGAGCAAATATGCTAGTGTTATAGAATTCACGAGTTGGCTGTTAGCTGGGTTCATGAGATCTCAGGGCAAAAGCAAACCTTAAGTCCTTTACTGAAGTAACCTCTGGGTCACATATGCATTCTGATTTCCAGAGTCCTTTTTGGTGAAGTTTGAATGATTCCAAAAGGAAGCATCTTGGACTAGGCAATGTATGATTCTGTAAGAACAGTAAGTGTGAGAGAGAGCTACATAATTACTACCAAGTACAAAGGGGCAAAACAAGGTTCACAAGGGTTAACCAAGCCATTTCAGGAAGCAGAGGTAAAAGCAATTTTAAAAGAGAGGGGAAAAAATATTAGATGCACCGAGAGAACGTGGTAGGCGTAACATCAGACACGAAAGAAAAAAAAATCATAATGAGTACCGGAGCAGAAGATTCCACAGAGAATGTGAATGAAAATTGTTTCAGCATATCGATGCGGCTCATCTGTTCTGCAAGCCTTGCACATTCTTCTTTATGAAATCCCCAATGCACAGTCTGCAAATTGTAGCCGTAGGTTTCAAAATTTACATATAGCTACACAGTGCAAAGAAAAATATATGTAAATACAAATAAGTCCTCTTTAAAATTTTCAAACTAAATGAAAAGCTTCATCCACAACGTTCGGACGTTAGGCTAATTTAAGAGAGGCCATCACAACCATGGAATCCAATCCTGCTTATCACCTCCCGGGATTCCACGAAACCCCACAGCTCCCCCCAGCCTAGAAATCCTTACTTATGAAACACAGGTTTGGTCGAGGCATACGCATATACGCCCGCCATTCGAAACCCTCCCTAGAACTGCAACAGCTGGACGGATTTAACGTGGGGAGAAAAGATAGAAAGTTTTCCCGGCGCTACCTGGTGGGCGCGTGAGCAGTAGGCGACGGCGCCGCAGCCGCCGCAACGCCGGTGAGCCTCGCCGGCGCACGGCTCCGCCACCAGCCCCTTCGCGGCGCACTCCATCGCGCAGCTTCCCCGGCCGCCTCCGACGAGAGGAATGCGAACGAAATGGGCGTTCCCTGGAGTGGAGGAAATGGGCCAGGCGTGATTTGGGCCCGTCGGAGCTCGTGAGGCCCATATAGCCCAAAGTTGGGTGACGTCTCATGATAAGGACTTGTTCTTTTGGGCCCAAACTGGGCCTGTGCAGTTTGGAGTGTGTGTCCCCTAAGGCCTCAGAACTATCTGAGAAACTTTATCTACGTAATTTTTCAAATGTATAGAATAGGAACATTGTGCACAAAAACGCGCAGAAACTATCCACGTAAATTTTCTAATGTAGAAACTTTGTGCAGGAACTTTAGGTGTAGGAACTTTGTACACAACTTTTGATATAGAAACTTTGTACACAGCTTTTGATATAGAAACAATGCACATACAAAATTCCAAACAAGTTCGAAAGACTCATGAACTTTCCATTAGAAAACATGAAATCTCAACTCAATAACTGAAAGTTTCTTCCCAAAATAAAAAACTTTTTTTACAACTGAATCTCTAAACGTTCCCCTTCAAATCATGAAAATAGTCACAAAGACCACTGTTGCTTAAATTGTGAGGAAGAATCATCAGCATCTGGTTCGAGAGAAGGAAATGGGAGCACCAGCTGGTAAGGAATCCCCACTCAGGCCTCGTTCGGCAGCTAGGGGGCATTTTCCCCAGGGAGATTCACCCAAGGGGGGGAATGGGTGGATCCTCTTCCACCACCCAATCCCCTCTGCCCTTCCACCCCGGGGGTTCAATCCCATTTGCCATTTGACACAAGTTGAAACTCACCCCTTCATCCTTTGACCTAGGTAGTCTTGTGGAGATTTTAAATATATAGTATCAACTAAATTTGTAATAATATAAATAAAATCAAAAATTTCTGCAGAAAATCAGTAAAATTCTAAAAACTGTCTAGGAACATCTCGAAAATTTTGAAAAAAAATAAAGGACTAAAAATTACTGCAAAATTCATTTAGTAATAAGTAAATCCCTTATTTCTATAAAGCTAATGCCCACTAACTGCAATTAAGATCCTAAAGCTCAATCCTCAAAGTTCCACGTCATCATCAATTCTCGACCGTTCGATCGGTACATTAGATCACCTATGAACCGTTGGATGAAGAAACGCAGTATATTGTGAGAATAAACACAGCCCAACCCACGAAGGGAGGCCCATGTAATTCTGATCGCTCAACCCACGAAGGGAGGCCCATCTAATTCCAATCGCGGCCCAAATCATTGAGGGGCACATAAAACTCAACATGTAAGTATATAGTAATTATATCTACAATTTATTTATTCTAAAACTAAACATACACATGCTAAATCATCATTTTCAAATCTTTTTCACAATATTTCAATTCAAATCATTTCATCATTTCTCTAATATCTAACATATATCCCGCAGCAAAGCGCGGGGCATCATCTAGTAGTTACAATGATCCAGAGAACAGTAGCCGATCACACAATTCAACAGCTGTGGCCTATGGATACGTAAATTAAGGAAGCACTAGGTACTGGAGTGACCCATGTTGTCTTTCGGCACATGGCAAATGTTGTCCACAACATTTGACTGTGCAATTTAACATCACAACATTTGGTCCATCATCATGACAATCAAGGTTGACATCAAACACTAAGTACATACAAATTGTTCTATCAAAAACAAAGGATCACACAAATCTGATTCGTCCCGAAGTTAAGAATTCCTCTCACTTCATCTCCACACGATTACACCTTCATGTCTGCCTGATGAAAAAAATGTAATGACCATATGAGGAAAAAAGAAATGTAGGCCTTAAGAAAGACGATTGATCTAGCTAATTATCTCATTGCTATCATAGTTGCATGCACCTTAACTCAAATTTACAGTATAACTACTTGCCACAAGACAATTCATTTAAATTTTTTTCACAAGAATTAAACAGTAAAACATCAATCTCACATTATCCAAAATCAAGAGCATCTATTTTTTTCTTTAACTAGCAGTGTGTTGTTGATTGATCAAAGTAGAACATTTTAGTTTCCAAGGACTGAAACTCTGCAACATGCACCTGATCTATGACTGGATATAGGATATTAGGACTACCAAATACTAACTGAGAGCCAATAATATCATGAAAAAACATGACAATCTTTCCTTTTTTTTCTTTTTTAAACTAACAATGTCAAGAAGAAGAAGGATAATCTCATATAGTTAAGATGCAATTATCTTTATTCCACACAGTTCAGATATACCGGCTCAACCATTAACTTCACTGAAAAAGACTGGGCATCACAAAGTAGCAGGTACAGGGACTGTGAAGGAAACTGAATCAAACGTCAGAAATATTATTAGAGGGACACCATATTAGCATATCAAATATTCAATCAAGAGGTTTGCTAGGAACTTACAGGCAAAGAAGCATAGACTGGTATATATGGAGTTATGGTATAATCACCTGCCAGCACTGCCGATGCTCTTATCAGCTATTAAAACTCAAAAATAGAAGGAAAACATAAGGAAATCATCCAAAAAAATATAATAAAGCAGAAATCTTCAAGGAAAAGCTAAGGTGTAAATTTTAAGAATGTGGGTTTTGCACAGCAATTCTGTGGAAGTCTTCAGTCTATTCTAGATTCCAATATTTGCATGATATAAATCCATTCAAAGACTGTTATATAATGCAATAAAAACACTACTGTAATACAGAAGTAGAACTTTCTACCCTTATAGATAGCAACTAATTTTACAATTCAGAATGAAAAGAACTTACTAGATTTCTTTAGGTTATTGGTCAAGTCTCACATTCATTTGAAGTTAGAAACCTATGAGTTGAGTGGAATGGAGGAGGTTCAATTCCTTCTAAATACAAGTTTTGTAGTGGCAAAAAAAAATAGAAGGATCACTTTTCCCAACTAGATTCATACTATTATCTACAAGTTGATTTTTCATATGCCACATATCTATTACCCATTCTCAACTTTCGAAAGAAGTATAACCAATGCTCAAAATGTATCAATAACTAGACAAGGTGTTAGCAATTGATCTTTTCAAAAACAAAATGTATCTTGAAGCTAATTGTCCACATAATGCTGCTAATTGATGAGCATGCATGTGCCATCTTGAATCGTCGATGGAGTTCAGGAGAAGGATGGAATTTGACATACCTAGATGAGGTAGTAGAAGATGCCGAGGTCTTTGAGGTTCTTGTTGGAGAAGACGCAGTGACCTGCCGGAGGTGACTAAACGGAGAAGAAAGTGTCAGCGGATCTTGCATGGAGGAAAGGCAGCAAAACGTAAGCTTCTTCATCCATACGAGCAGCTGCGGGGAGAGGAGTAAGGGACTCACCTAGTGCCACGAAACCGGGCTTGGAAAAGGGAGAAGGCACCGGCACCGAGGAAGAAAGGGAGGCGGCGCCGGCACTGGGAGGAAGGAAGGCAGTTCTGGGAAAGTGCCTGTGGTGCTCGGTGAAAGCTCCGGCAGATCTGACAAGAGACGGCGGCGTCTTTGGCGAGAGGAGGAGACACTAGCGGATACGGTAGGAGGTGCCGGCGAGGACAGATGCGGTGGGCGGCGTCGGCGCGCGACAGGACGAGCAGAGGCGGCGCGGGCGCCACTCCAATCAAGAGGAGGACGCGGTGTAGTGAGTTTCCACGGGTCAAGGCGGTGGAGCGATTTTCATAGCGTTTGGGGGGTAATGGGCTGGAATATCCACCTTCCCCGGCCGAGCCAAATGCATTTTTTAGCAATCCAAGGATTTCTCCCCCTCATGGTGGGCTTCCTCGAAAGGGACGGGAAAAAGGCCGGTATCCCGACCTTGTACCCTCCAACCGAACGAGGCCTGATGCGGGTAGACAGAGCCGGAGTTGTAGACATAGTAGTTGAGGTCAAAGATCCAACAAGAAAGGAAGGAGAATGAGGAATTGATGATGCATTAGTTGAGAGGAAGATGGGGAAGACGAATGGATGAGGAGAACGATGAAGAGGATGAGTTCCTTTCATCGCTTGGGATATGCCTGAACAAAATGGGAAAGAAGAAGATGGATGGGGATGAGAAAGAAGACACGATAAAAATGGGTCTTTGGTCTTAGTAGATAAGGTGCTCGAGCACAAAACGTCCCAGCGAACATTCGCAAAATAGGAGTCTCCTAGAATTATAATATGAAAAGTCAAAATTGCTTTATAGAATCTTCAACTCTCAAAATAGGGACTTCCGTTATTCAAGATGATTGTAGATGTGAACGTATACTATATACATAAGTTTAACCCGTGCACTACTAACTAACAAAAAATGTAAAAAAAAATATACATGTCCTTCCTATAGCATTACACCTATATATAGTCTCAACTATAGTAACAAAAAAAAATATAGTGAAATCCAATGTACATAGAAGCCCGGCATTTCATCATATACAAGGGTTGCGGTAGACTTTAAGCAATGGATTCAGTCGAGTTAGAAGCCTCTATGATCATGATCTATGACCTCACTTTAGCAAGGCGTGCTCTGATCCTTTCTAGATCTTCCTCATCGTTTTCGCTACCCTCAGCAACAGCTTGTCTCTGCGAAATATATACAAACAGGAAGGAACTTAATTAAGTACACAGCCACATATAATCATTAATCACCGATCAATTGGAATATTTCGGGCCTCATTGTTTGATTTATGCTTATGCTTATAAGTCAAAATTTAAATTTTAGACTTAATTTTGAATTTGATTTTTTTGTTTTTCATCATAGTTTATTTTACAGCATTTGCTTTTGAGTCGTTAAGGACACGCATATAAAAATTTTACTCGTAAATAAGTTTTTATTTACTAATAAGCGATTCGAATAATTATGTGAATAAGCGAAACAATGAGACCAGCTAGAAAATACTGCAAACTTCCGGATTAATAAAAATCTATTATCTAAAAAAAGAAAATACTGCAAAAATTTTACCACCGGACTGTTGCTAAGCAGTATATTTTCTAATGCTTACATTAATACTACCTCTATTTTTAATATATGATGCTATTGATTTTTCGACAAACGTTTAATCATTCATTTTATTCAAATTTTTTAAACAACCTATGATAAATCAAGTCACAACAAAATAAACGATAATTATATAAATTTTTTAAATAAAACGAATGGTCAAACGTATAAAAAAAATCAACGGCGTCATATGTTAAAAAAGAAGAAAGAAGGTGATAGTAGGTAAGCTGCTTCCTAGTTTAGATACCGATATAGCTCATCAAGGTATCTTTTTCAAAGAATGGATTCTTGGAAGCCATGGGCTTCAATTTTGTACATTTTATCATCTATATGCAATTACAATATGCAATCGCTGAGGGGCAAGCTACTACCTCTCCTGGAACAGTGTTCATTGAGTCTGGCTTTATCTTCTGTTTTCTGGCAGCTGCTGGTAGCTGTGACGCAGTCTCAGTTGCTCAGCAGCAAGAACTTTGTCAATCTCCTCTTCAATGTCATCCTCGATATTCTCTCGGTCCAAAGCTGAATCAACTATGTCATTGACTATCTCCTCTTTCACCTCTGCCTAAACGATAGAAAATATATATGCACAGTTAGACACAAACTTTACTGTCTAAACACCAACCTGCAAGGGAGGTTGATTGGTCTTCAAAAAGTAGACAAGAAATAGATGTGCTTGTTGCATATCAGGGAGCATGTTTTGATTTTACCTTTATCACTTCTTTCGTAAATTGTTGCACTGTTACAGCCAATTCTGGAGCTTTCATTAGATTGTTGACAATTTTCATAACTTCTGTGCTCTTTGCCAGCTGGCCCACCATCATTTCAGTTCCTGAAAATCGTATCAGCTAAAATTAAGAATTATTCAGCAGGAAGCAGAAAACCTATATTTTTCAATCAGTCATGTTTAGGGATGTAAGGCCTCAATAGAAAAGACAAGGTGAACTGAAGAAGTAGGTAAGCTCACATATGGATTGTATAGTATTAGATACGCAAATTGCCAAGTCACAGTATCATTTGTACTAATGTCATGGGCATTGAGGATTGGGCCGTAAGGTCAAGGCGTATAGGCATCTCATATCAGTTAAGTTAAAGATAAAATTAAATCCTTATTTAAAGTTCAAGTTATATTGTCCATATAAGGATGAGATTATGCCTATTATCAATTAAGCAATGAATATCAAATTAGTCTAATCTCTTCCTTTAATGTTCTTCTCCCTAATCTAAATCTACATCCCTTCTGTAGTAGCTGACGCTGTCCGGTTATCTTTCCGGCGGTGATTATCCCGTCATGGCCTTGGGTCATTGATAAATCATGGCTGGAGCCTGGAGGCTCGAAATTAAATGGAATTACTGCGCTAGCTGATAAATCTATCATTGCTTGAAGCTTGAAGTAAATGCTGCACTATTGGCACTCATAATCAAACAAAATTAGCGCATAATTTGTGAGGAACCATAGAATCACTTGAAGAAATGTTACAAACTGTCAAACTTAATACCGAAAGACTGATAACGATGCCTGTAAGAAATTTAACTAGCAGTAGTCTCTGTAAGGAATTTGAAGCCGCAGAGGTTATGCCTTTGGGAATCTGATTAAGGATAGAACATGATAGTGTCCAGTGCTTCACAATACATAAGCTAATAAGAAAAACTAAAATAACATACCAATAATTTCTCCAAGGCGCATGGATACTAAGCTTAGTTGAGCCTTGTTCTCATCAAGGCGGTTTACGACACGTCTTGATCTCACCAATTCCTTGGCAAGAATCTAGTACACAAAAAAGGAATTATAATCATCAGTTGTATGCTAAACTACGGTGGTGTTTAAATCTCCTAAAGATAAAAATAAAGATGAAGATTAAGTGTTTTACGTAAAACGAGATGATCTTAATGTGTGATTAATTAAGTTTTAATTATTACAAACTTGAAAAATGGATTTATCTGATATTTTAAAACAACTTTTATATAGAAAATTTTTACACGAAACACACCGTTTAGTAGTTTGAAAAACGTGCCACGAATATGTAAAAGTTTATCTTCCGTTTGGCAACAAATCAGCATTGAATTATACCTGTGGTTACATACAGCGGGAAGGGCTAAAAGCATGATCACATTTAAGGACTGACTTACGAATGAAATGAATTTTATAAACCCTCTGTATTTTCTGGAAGGAGGGTATTTTTGTTTTCAAATGAAAATTCGTATACAAATACATAGATAAGGTAGAAGCTAGTTAAACACACACTGATATATAAACAATTACTTAGGGATCAGCTTGCGAATTTACAGCAACGTAGTAAAAGTATATTTCAAAACATTATCTCATATATCCAAATCCAAAGTAGTATACTATAAAGAACCAAATTAAATGCCTTGATTTCCAATGACTAGGATCAAGTTCTTTTTTTTTTGCTTTTAACCTTCCTATCTAGACAAATGCAACAACTCAGTTGCCCCAACACTACCAATCACGGTATCATCGCATACAGATATAATTACTAATTCCTCTCGTTTATTATCAACGATCGATCAAACAACAAGTGCAAGTCTGAAAAGGAAATTGCTGCTGCTGCAAACAGGCAAAAGGGAGGGATCAACTGAAACCAATTAAACAGTAACAGACCTTTGCCGACACAGTGTCATGGCGTTTGACGGCTTCCCTGATAGCCTTCTCCACCTTCTTCTCCTCCCACTGCAGAATAACGCGATCGAGCTAACTATCAATCAATCTACCGTATCAACAAGAAGATTGAGACCGAAAGGCCAAACGTTTGAGCTGCGTAGGAGTACCTCGGATGCGGTGGTCGAGGGCGAGGCAGTCGTCGCGAAGGCGGTGCTGCCACTCCTGCACCTGCTGCCATGGTGGCATGGTGTCGGGCGCAGATTCAGCAACCCTTGAGGGCGTCCATCGGATCGGATCTAGAATCCACCCCCACGCCTCTATGACTCCCAAAAGCAAAATATATTATTCACATATCATTTCATTTAGCAAAACATGATATCGAACCATCAACATACAATTAAATTTAACTTCTATAAAATAAAAATACAAATATAACTGTCTTATAAATATATTCACATATCAGTTCATTTAGTTTATAGGGATCAAATTTAAACGTGTTTGGATGTGAAATATGTGTAGGAAGTGACATATTTATATATTAATATATTTTATCGATTTTTTAAAATTTTGAGATGCAAGGAATATTTAGATATCATGTTCTTTTTTCAAGTTCAAGTATGTTTTTTTTGTTCGGTTGTATGAACTTTTTTGTCATAGCAATTCTTATCTCCTCTTAAGTATTTGTAACAGTGTTTTAATTTTTTAGAGGATAACAATGTTTAATTAGAAACCCGTATGTTCGTGAAATCTATTGTAAACTCAATATGAGTGGTTGATACTAAGGTTTATAAAACCATACAGTTATCATAATTATCACTTGTGATAACCTTTTTAGTTTTAAAACCATGATATATCTCATGGTAACCATTAAACCATGCGATAACAGTAACCCCACTCAAAATGTCATTTTGATGACCCTTGGTTGATACACAACCCAAATTGGACGTCGGGTTTAATAACAAAGCCCCTGAAGATGACTTAAATATACACTAGCTTAATTTGTACATGTCCATAAGTTTTCGAAAATGATAGCTATCGTGCGCCCGATTGACTGGTGTAAAATCGGGCGGTTGCTCTTCACCCGATATCTATCCATTCCCTCATCCCTTTCTCTCTCTCCCTTCTTCTCTCTCCATGCCTTTTCCCCTTTTCTCGCTACTGTTGCGCGCCTGCGTCTCGACGGCGGCGGTGAAGGCGGTGCCGTTGCCGCCGGGGGCTGAGGCCAGAGCGGATGCTGGGGCCCGTTGTTGTTTCTTGTGCGAAGGGGATTTCGATGTGGAGCCGACGCTGCGGCGCATCTCAGCGGAGAACGGGCCGGTGTTCTCGGTCACATTGCTAGGGCTGTCGCGACCGACCATCTTCGTGGCGGCACGTGGCCCGGCGCATTGCACGCTGGTGCAGTGCGGGACGGCGTTCGCATTGCACCCCGCGGCGTTAGCCCGACGTCCGTGTTGCTTATCATCGGCGGCCAGAATGTGAGCTCGGCACCGTATGGCCCCATCTGGAGACCCTTTGGCGATACATCTCCTCCGACGTGCTCAATCTGGCCCGCCTCCGCGATGTTATGCCTCTTGGTGTATATGTGCTTCAGCGATCGCCCCGACGACGCGCGAGCGAGGAAGATCAGGGTTTTTCTTACCATGATATTTCATTAGTTAGATAAAAATGTTATCATGATGTTTCATTAGTTAGATAGAAATGTTATAGTGAAGTTTTTTTTCATTAGTTAGATAGAAATGTTGTAGTGAAGTTTTGGATAATGTTTCGTTCTTTTTTTTTGTCGTATTTGGATGTGTTTGGTATTTCAATATATTTATATTTATAACAATTGTTTTATATAGCGTAGCAAAATGTTACATCATGTGATTTGATTGTTTCCCGGTTTTTATTTTTAGTACTGAAACATTTTTATACAAAATGTGAAACAATTTTTATACATTTTTATACAGGAGTGAAACAGTGCCCGATTTGTAGGTGCTCAAAATGTGAAACACATTTTTATACATTTTTATACAAGAGTGAAACAGTGCCCGATTTGTAGGTGCTTCCATAAGTTTTTGTTATTCTGTATTCACTAGTAGATCGACAAACATATAGGTGGAACCCAACTAAAAACCATTTGCAACACGTAGTAGTACTAATTAACCAAGCAAAGCTAAATTAAGCATCCAGTAGTGCTACTACTACTACACATAACACATCATCAGTAACGTGAGATCGCCGGCGGCCGATCTATCGATCGATCACGGCGGTGGCGGTGGCGCGACGGCGACGGCGGAGACCATGGTGTCGACGCCGCAGACGTTGCGGCCGCGGCAGAGCCTGTAGTAGCCTTTCTCCCCCCACGTCTTCCCCCACGAGTTCTTGATGATCCAGTAAGGGCGGTAGCCCAACCGCAGCGCCGAGAACCCTCGCTCGCCGTAGCCGACGAGGAGCACGCCGTGGTTCACCCACGCCCGCGGGCACACCAGCGGGCACGACACCCCGCCCACGTACGTCTGCATGAACGCCGCGTTCAGACCCACGGCGAGCGGGCCTAGCCTGACCAGCGCCGCCCGCATCTGCGCGTCGTTGTCGTCGTTGACCCCCGGCGACGCCGGCACGACGACGGTGAAGTTGGCCACGCGCACGGCGACCCTGTTGGCGTCGAAACGGCAGGTCCCCTGCGCGCCGGTGTACGGGTACGCGCCCTGCTCCATCAGCCCGCCGGAGCTCATCAGGTAGGCGTAGGCGTTCGTCATCAGCCCGCCGCCGCAGCCGTTGTCGCACTCCGTCTTCTTCTCCGCGTCGCACTTCGACGATCACGACGACGATTAGTTCAAAGATGAGATTAGGAGTTGCATGCGTGTGATGTGTACCGTGTGGTCGCAGTCGACGAGCTGCTGTTCGCTGAGGTTGAGGAGGTTGCCAGTGGCGAGGAAGTTGGCGCCCTCGACGGCGCCGGTGGTGCTGAAGGCCCAGCAGGAGCCGCACGTGCCCTGCATCTTGACGTCGGTGACGGCGCCCCTGTCGCGCCAGTCGAAGCTGGCGGGGAGGCTGGCCACCTCCTCCTCCGTGGCCGGCGCGGCGGATGGCATCCCCCGTGTGAACTGCCTCCGGACGTCGTCGCCGTTGGCGGCGAGGCCAGTTAAGCGCGCCTCGAACTCCTCCCGGGTGAGGTCGGAGAAGGGGGTGACGCCGTGGCGCGCGGTGGGGTCGAGCGCCTGGTGCGCCGCGGCGCGGGCGAGGTTGGCGGCGAACACGCGCAGCCGACGCGCGTACTCCTCCGGCCCGGAGTACTCCCGCCCGTGCCGCCGCACGAACGCCGCGAACTGCGCCTCCGGGAGCAGCCCCAGCGGCGGCCAACCGCCGTCCGTCACCTGCCGGATGACACCGGCGCTGCCGTCGCCGTCGGCGCCAACGACGACGACGACGACGACCGCCACGAGGACAAGGGCGACGAGCCGTGCAGGTGCAGCAGCCATGGCGTGGGAGAGAATCTTGGCGCGGTATGACACTGGTCTTTATACCAACGTTGGACGAAGATGGAGGAGGCGAAGTGGCAGCCATGCAGGCGGGAGGGGGTGGACGCCTGTCGCTCGACGGCGGCGCGCGGCGCGGCCATGGCGCCAGTGCGCGACACGTGCGGGCGCTAGCTGGTTGTTATCCCCTGCTATCCTGCGACCTCCAATTTGGCGCCATCTGATGAGAGCGGCGATGGTGAGTAAGGGCGAATTTTTTGTATTTTTAGAAATTTTTTTTTTAATATTTACAGAAATATTATAGCGCCGAAAAAATTTGCAAAAATAGACCCTGCCGCCCTTCGCAAGGGCGGCAAGCTGACGTGGCACACGCGCGCTGGACGGCGCGGGACGGCCGTCAAGGAGGAGCTGGCGTTTTGCACTCCGCCCCCTTGCCGCCCTGGCAAAGGGTGGCAAGGCCCCCTTGCCGCCCTTATAGAGGGCGGCAGGCCTGCCCGCCTATAAAACCCAGCCGGCTGCTTTCAGGAGGTCATTCCCTCCTCACCTCTCCACATCCAAAAAAAAAAAGGAGAAGGGGAGGAGAAGAAAAGAAGAGGCGAAGCCCTACCGGTTTCAAACTTCGATTTCAGGTAATATTCGTAGATTATATACGCGACTAAATATATGATGTTAACTAGGATATCACTTGTATTTTTGTAGAACCTTGGTTGAATAAATGCATTGTATGAAATAGGGTTTTACCTGTGATACTATATAAATATATATTGTTAGATGTAGGTAACTTAGTAGATCTGTAGTATTTGTAGTTATTAGGTTTGTAGTTTTAAATGTTGTTGAGTAACATTGCAATAGAATATATAAAAATTTAGGTACATTGCAAAGAAGATATTACACTGTAGTCGTTTATTATGTAAAATAATGGCCTAGTAATTTACTTTACAGATATGTCCAGTAAACTTATATTTCAACTATACCATGGTCAAGGAAACGTCCGTTATGTGAAGAATGCATTGCAACGTGGGTGGCCTCTAGCTATGGTTCCGTATGTTCATCCGAAGGATCCAAGTGTACAGATGAACATGGATGATGGCGAGGGCCCAAGTGCAGAAGTGAATGAGATTGAAGTGGATCAGGTCAATGCACCAGAGGAAGATGGAGTAGCTCCAGTAGTAGCTCCAGTAGGCATGCAACCTGGTGGAGTGGCTGACGAGGGGGAGACTGTGGGTGCCATTGTGGACGAAATGGAAAAAGAGGATCATGACAACGAGCGTGTGGAGGAAGATGATTCGTCAGATGATGACGAGAACAATATTTATCCAGCTGAATGGGCTAGTGATGATTTTTCTGGTTTGGTCATCTCTGAAGGGGAAAATGTGAGATGGGAGTACAAGGAAAACGAGATTATCGAGGGAGCGAGGTATGGTAATGGAGAAGACATGAAGGAGGCGGTGAAGCATTATGCAGTGTCACTTCATAGGGAGTTTTGGGTTGCCAAGTCTAACCAGACACAATATGAAGTTAGGTATGTTAATGAAAAAGATGGGTGTCCGTGGAGAGTGCACGCCTATAAGGGGAAATGGAAGGACTACTGGACAGCGTCGGTCGTTACGAAACATACTTGTTATCTACCTGGTGTTCAGAAATACCACAGGAACATTACATGTGCATTTGTTGCATCTGAGATGTATGCGCATGTCGTGGACAATCTGGCATATGAACCGAAGTCAATAATCCGACATATCGAACAGACATTCAAGTATACAATTAGATATGCCAAGGCATGGAGGGCCAAACAGAAAATAATAGAGATGAGATTTGGAACTTATGAAGCCTCATATGACAATTTGCCACGTCTGCTATCTGTTATCCAACAAAGAAACCCTGGGACCTCTTGTGCACTCAAGACATTCCCCTCAATTGAACATCCTGGCAAGACTGTGCTGCAAAGAGCGTTCTTAGCTCTACATGCATGCAAGATGGCATTCGTGCACTGTCGTCCAGTTCTTTGTATTGATGGGACATTTTTGACCGGGAAGTATCGGGGCCAGATACTAACAGCAATTGGGGTAGATGGGAACAATCAGGTATTACCGTTGGCATTTGCTTTTGTCGAGAGCGAGAACACCGACAGCTGGTACTGGTTCCTCCATCTGGTTAAGACAGAAGTTGTTGGTATGAGGCCCAATGTGTGTCTAATACATGACAGGCATGCCGGTATGCTTCGAGCGATAGAAAAGTTAAAGTTTGGGAGTATGGAAAGAGGATACCCTGGCCAGTGGGAAGATGTACAAAGCAGGTGGTGCATGCGTCATATGGGAACTAATTTCTTCAAGCAATTTAAGAACAAGGAGTTGATGAACATGTTCAAGAGGCTATGCAATCAGAACCAGGAGAAAAAATTCAATGAGCTTTGGAAGAGATTAGATGAGTTGACAGGCAAATGTAGTGACCAGCGTGCAACAAGACCAGCGGCCGCTGTACCTGACCCTCCTCAAGCACTCGGAGCTCTCCCAACAGACAGTGTAACATTGGTTAGAAGAGCTGGGGAGCAAATTCGAAAATTTTCTCAGTGGATTGAGAATGAGCCAAAAGAGAAATGGGCAAAAACTTATGACACAGGTGGTGCTAGATATGGTATAATGACAACAAATTTGGCGGAAGTTTACAACTGGGTGATGCGCGGTGTCCGTGGACTCCCACTAGTTGGTATAGTGGAGTTCATTTTACATGGGACATGCAAGTATTTCAGGGAGCGATTCCAAGCAGTTTTTCCCTCTATGCCGAACAACAACATTTTATTTGGAACTTTCATGGAGAAAAAACTAGCGGAGTGGCGTGCAAAGGCCATGAAACATCGAGCTCTAGTGCAAGGTACCCAACAACACAGGTTTGAGGTACTCTGCCAAGATAAGGCAGGCAGGGGTATCTACCGCAAGAGAGTAAAGCAGGAGTGCGTTCTCAAAGACGACGGCACATGTCATTGCTCCTGTAGAAAGCCGACGCTGCTCCACAGGCCATGCACCCATGTCATTTCCGCGGCATCTGAGTGTGGCATCCAAGATGCAGTATATGTGTCACAATACTTCTCCAAGCAAGCAATATATCACACATGGAGTGGCGAGATTTTTGGCTTCGGTGTAGCTGGGGAGTTCACAAAGATTAACGATCCGATAATCTATATTCCTGACCCAACGAAACTCCGAGACAAGGCGGGACGGAGGAAGACTCGGCGCATCCGCAACGATATGGACGAGTCGGAGGCAGGCAGGGTGAAGCGGTGCAGCAAATGCGATGAACGTGGCCACACCTACAAGTATTGTCCTGAAGACAAGGAAAAACCAAGTGCGGCAGAGGCAGGTCTATCAGGATCAGCAGCAGATGGAGCTCGCCCTACGGGTGAAGGCACTACTTCAAGGCGACCCCGTCCTAGACGTTCTCGTGGAACGTCCGGTTACGTGGTGTAGTTCGTGTGTTGTATGTTGGCAAAAGGCTTTGCTTGTAATTTCGTTCGAACTTATCGATATGTTCGCATTGTGTTGTGTTGCGAACCACTTGTTAGACTTCCGCATGTAATGTCTTTATGTTTTACGGCTTGTAATTTTGTTTTATGTTATTTCATTCTCGTTACGTGACTTTGTGTAACGAAAGTTATGTTCTAAATAATCTGCACTCTTGCATGTCTCTATAAGTATTCTTCCGTTTCAGATAACTTGTTTTTACAATTATATTATTACCTTCTTATTTACCCTAACATGTAACACGTTATTTGCAGAGATGGCACATCCTGAGTTGTTGGATCCGGCGATAGATCAGCGCCACCGGTCGTACCTTACTGCGGTGGAGGAGGCTCAGCTTGGGACGTTCCGTCCACGGTCGTCACGCGAGCGACTTTTGGTTCACGACTCCTTCGTCGAGAGGTATGGTTTTACTGTGTTCACGACACCGGTCTTACCTTACTACGGTGGAGGGGGCTTAGCAATGTGTTCATTTTAACGTCTGGTATTATTTCGCTTTCGCAGGTTGCGTGAGGCCGGTCTCTTACCGTTGGCTCGGCTAGTTGAGGCCGCCACCGGCGACGCTGACGTGACGAGACGTTGGGATCCGGACAGGTCCCTCCTAGCAGCGTTGGTCGACCGGTGGAGGCCGGAGACGCACACTTTTCACCTGCCGTGCGGTGAGGTAGCCCCTACCCTGCAGGATGTCTCGTACTTGTTGGGGCTACCGCTCGCGGGAGACGCTGTCGGGCCAGTTGACATGGGTGTGGACTGGAAGGACGAGCTGACGGCACGCTTCGCACCCGTGCAGCGCCTACCAGGTCTACCGCTCGAGCCGTTGCAGCAGCACCGCAACACCGGGCCTACGAAGAGGTGGCTGCTTCAGTTCACTGTAAGTTCTTTCTACCTAAACTGACGTGTACTATGTACGTAACTTGTAAAGTGCCTAACATTTCATCCAACGCTTGCAGGTTGACCAGCTACTGGAGGAGGCCGACGAGTACTCCTTCAGCCGTTGTTTGGAGACGTACTTGTTGTGGCTTTTTGGGTGGGTGATGTTCTGTGGTAGTCACGGACACTCGGTCGACCGGGGTCTCGTGCACTTCGCCAGGAGCATCGCCGACGCCGCGGTCGGTGAGGTGCCTCAGTGGAGTTGGGGCTCCGCGTTGCTGGCGGCTCAGTACCGTGGCCTCTGCGAGGCTTGTACCAGGACGGACCCTGGCGCGATCTTCGGTGGGTGCCCTCTCTTCATTTCTCTTTGGGCGGCTGAGAGGTTTGCGATCGGCCGCCCCCTTGTGGAGCACCACCCTTACGACGCGTCGCTGTACGAGAACAGACCGGCGGTCGACTACCCAACGATGGGTACTCTGTGGTGCCGGCGTCAGGTACGTCGCTAGTACTTGGTAATATTGTCCTACTATTGTTAACTTCATCCTACGTCACACTGACCTTATTGTATTGCAGCGCCGATGGGCTCACGTGCAGGTTAGGCGGTCGTACGCGGAGTTTGTGATGGAGTTCGACCGCCTTCTGCCGACGGACGTAGTGTGGGAGCCCTACAGTGCCGTGCTTACCCACAGTCGGGCGCCGCTAGGCCTGTCCACACTCTGCACGAGGGACCAGGCGTACTGGATGACTACGGTTCCGATGGTGTTCGACATCTGTGTCGAGCCGCACGCACCTTACCGTGTGATGCGGTAGTTCGGCTTCCGTCAGTCCTTTCCAGTACCGTTTCCGGCGGGCGTCACGGCTGCCGTTCACCGGTAAGCCGTTTTACTACGATTTAATATGTTGCATTAACATCGGGCTGTCCATAATAATTTGCTTTGTTTGCCGTTCGCCCTAATACAATACATCAATTTGCAGGTACTCGCGCAAGGGTCAGCACTCAGCTGGTCACTGGCCTGCCAAGTTGGGGCCTTTTCTCGACGACTGGTTGCTTGCTACCGAGGAGGTCGTGGACCACGCGGGAGAGCTACACACGGAGGAGGGGTATGAGGCGTACCTACATTGGTACCAGCCACGCACCCGTACTAGAGTCACCTTCGCTCCGACGGAGCAACAGGCCCACGCCGCGAGCGCCAGAGACCTCTACGCCAGGCACCGCGACCAGGACTTCGCTCGTGCGGTGAGTACCTTGCATTGCACCATCGTCTCATCATCCTTTCTGTTGGACAAAGGCTATGAATATTTACGTTCTAATTAACCGTGCAGGCCGTTGAGTGCAACAGGGTCGTCGTTGATGCTACAACGGCGATCCAACGGTTAGGCCCGGGGATTGAGGTGGGGGCAGACGAGCACCTGTCGACGTACACGCGGATACGGGACTCGATGCGCTCGGTTCTCCGTGCGCTGACCTGTCGTGCTGCCGACGTTGCTCAGGCAGACGCAGCACCACAGGTGCGTCCCCGACCGACTGCTCCTCGTCCAGCTGCGCACGTTCCTAGGCCGACACCCCCTCTCTTCGGAGGTACGTATATTCAAGGTCTATTTGTACATCAGCAATCAATTGATACTCAATTTATGTGTAAGCTTACAAGTGTCGCGTCGTCGATGTGTAGGCTTCGCTCGGCTTGGGACGACGCCGGGCGCCCACTCCTGGCAGGCTACGGGGTCATCGTCACAGGCAGGTGCGTCGGCCTCGCTGTCTACACAGTTTTGGCAGGACGCCGGGTCATCGTCACAGGCAGGTGTGTCGGCCTCACTGTCTACACAGTTTTGGCAGGACGCCGGGACTTCGTCACAGCCGGGCGGCACGTCTGTTGCGTCGGCCTCGCTGTCTGCGCAGTTCTGGCAGGACGCCGGGACTTCGTCTCAGCCGCCCGGCACGTCTTGGCAGGGTCCTACCGGGACTTCGTCCGAGCACGGGTGGGCTTCCGCCACGCACTTCGACCTTAGTGACTTCGACTTCCCGGACATTATCGGTCCCTCACAGCTTGGAGGCGCACCGCCGGTGCACACGCAGGAGCAGTCGCCCTCCACCCCACTCCCAGACCCTCGCGCTACCCGTGCTGTCCCACCGGATCGCTTCACGTACTCCCAGGACCACGTGCGAGCATAGGCCCGGAGGACCAAGCGGGGTCGCGGCGCGAGTCAGGGCCAGTAGAGCAGACATCTCTTTATTTTTCTTTACATTCTTGTACTATATGGTTGTAGACTGAATATGTTGTTGTTTATATTCGGGACTCGCATTCCTACACTTCGCTGTTACGTTTTCCAAAAACAGGAGTCCCTTTCGCCACATGGACGAGTACTTTCGGTCGAGCCGATGCAGCTTTCTTTATTCGCGTGCGATACGACTGCGGAATGGCTTCTCATGCCCTTACATGTCACATCAGCATATGTCCAATCTTACTTTCGGCGAGAATTCCGCCCTCTATAAGGGCGGAAGGCCTTACTCCGCCCATATATAGAGTGGCAGGGTGCTCATTTCAACCGGTCCAACTGAAGGAAAAAAAAGAGAGGTGAGTAAGAAGGAGAAGAGCTGCGAAGCATTGTTGCTGTGCTTATTCGAGCGCAGGTTAGTACAATATTCCGACGTATGGTTATATTTTGTGTCGCATACTAGTGTAATTACCATGTATTTGAAATTTGTGAGTAGATTTGTAGCACTTAGATACGGACCCTAGTTTATTTGCGAGTAGATCTGTAGCACTGTTAGTAGTTATGTTGAAATTTGTGAGTAGATCTGTAGCACTTAGAAGTGTGAATAATTTTAGACTAGATTTGTTGTGCACACGTTTGGTTTGTAGTAGTACTATATTTGACCGTACAATGAGAAGTGTTAAGGGTGTTTACAATATTTTATAGTTGTATTTTAAAACTGTAGGATGCCAAGGCGTGGAAAAGCTACCAACTCAAGGTAACATAAATCGTTTTTGTGATATTATGTGTTATTCGTTGTGCATGAAATGAGGAATCCTAGATTAACGGGTTAGGGTGTTTCATTTATTGTTGACTTGTAGTCGCCCGAAGACTGGAAATGCCTTCAACCCATTGCCTTTGCCTAGCGGTGTTCCAGTGCCCATGTGCTGGTGCGGTGATCCTTGCAAGGTAGCCAAGTCCGATGAAGAGGAGACGTACATGCAGAGATACTGGATGTGTGCCAATTTTGAGTTTGAGCCAACACCTGAGATACGCCGCATTAACTTAATGGTGAGGAACTGATGTTTTGTAATGATTTTTTGCTGTATTAAGTAGTCTTCAACAACTTATTTGGTTAGTAAACATTGCATTTGTTGTAGACCCCTCCACCGCTATGTGATTTTGAGCAGTGGATTGACACCGAGATCAAGCCGCAAAACAAGGAGCGTTTGGAGTACATGCGGCAATGGGATGCAGAGCGCAAGGAGAAGATAGAGCAGAGACGCAAGGAGGAGGCCGCAGAAAAAGAGCACAAGGCTGAGGCGGAAAGGAGGCGTGTTGCTGTGTACAGGGAGGAGCGGGAGCGGAAGCTTGAGCGTGCGCGGCGAGCGAAGGCAGCAATGGACGAGAACCCCGATGCACAGAGGAAGGGAAAGTGGCCTCGTTGCACTCAGTAGTATGCACGAGTTGGTAGTTGTATGGTGTTAGGGTTTAGGCCGGCCTTGTTTTGCTAAGTGGGTAGGAACGTGTTCCATCGGTTCGTGGGATCTCCATATCTATCCACTCAACGAATTTGCAGACCCAACGATATGCCTATGTAACATGTTATCATTATGTACGATCAAGTTAGCGTTCTGCGTATTCAGAATTGGTACTAGAAATTGGAGCACATAAGTCATACCCGATCCATGTTGCCACATTGGAAGAATCGCCTCCCCCGAGTATCTGAGTTGAGAGACGACTAAAATATACAGTCATCACCACAATGGCACAACGGACGGTCACACCATGGTGGAATGAAACCGCCCAAAGGATGATGTATTGACATATGAGGAGTGATGAATTTTCGGAGTTGTCCCAAAAGTATTTTCGGAATTTTTAAACATACTAGTTGGATGCCCATGCGTTGCAATGGGAAAAAAATTAGGGCAACTTTAAGGCCCCGTTTGGATGGGATTAGTACAACCAAGTTGTGCGTTCTGGAAATTTTCGGAGTTCTCCGAAAATCATTTTCGAAACTTCCGAAAAATTACAGAACCAAGTTGTGCGTTCTGGAAATTTTCGGAGTTCTCCGAAAATCATTTTCGGAACTTCCGAAAAATTACAGAACCAAGTTGTGCGTTCTGAAAATTTTCGTGGTTCTGTAATTTTTCGGAGTTGTCCGAAAATCATTTTCGGAACTTCCAAAAAATTAAAGAACCAAGTTGTGCGTTCTGGAAATTTTCGGAGTTGTCCGAAAATCATTTTCGGAACTTCCGAAAAATTACAGAACAAAGTTGTGTGTTCGAGAGAGGACGGGCCGGCTCGACGGCGGTGGCGGCAGCGAGGGGTGGCGGCGGCGGAGGGGAGGCAGAGTGGGGCGGCCGTGGGGCGGGCCGGCTCGACGGCGGGGGAGGACTGGCGCGGGAGGGCAGGCGCGGCAGCAGCGGCGCGGGATGGCCTGCGCGCGGGCGCGACGGCGCGGGAGGAGCGGCGGCGCTACGATGAGGAGAGAGAGACGGTCAGACGGCTCGCGCGGGCGGCTTCGGTGAGGCGCTGAGGCGAGAGAAGAGAAGAGAGAGCGAGAGAGAGGGAGGCGTTTTTATTTGGAGCGGCTTCAGTGAGAACGGACACCACGGTTCCTTTCTTTTTAATATGGTATAGATACACTACAAATTTAGGTTTCTGCAAATTTTTGGAGCTATCCGAAAGATTTTCGGAATTCGGGAAGCAAAATAAGATTCTGTATATTTTTGGAGTTGTCCGAAAATATTTTTCGAAACTTTCGAAAATGATAGTGTAGTCATTAAGTTTATGAAAATTTTCGGAATTGTTCTCTTTTGGAATTTTTGAAAAACGCGTGTAAACTCGGGAAAGCGTGGGCAGGGGGCAGGGATGTTGCCGCCCTTGCAGAGGGCGGCAAGGGTCTGGATGGAATTTCCCCAGCTTGCCGCCCTTGCAGAGGGCGGCAAGGGACCTCGGAGCAATTTTGCCACACCGCGGCCCGTGCGCGCCGTCAAGACGCACACGGCGCCGTGTGCCACGTCAGCTTACCGCCCTTTCAAAGGGCGGCAGGATCTATTTTTGTAATTTTTTCCGGCGCTATAATATTTCTGTAAATATTAAAAAAAAATCTAAAAACAAAAAAAAGTCGAGTAAGGGCCGCCTCCTGCTTCACTCAAGGCCCAGCCTAGTACACGAGTATATCACTGGAGTTTTTTGTATTTTTAATTTTATTTATTAAAAGATTTAAAAAATAATTTTCTATTTTAAAAATTTACAAAACTAGTCGCCCATCGCCTCCTGGGAGGGCGTTTTTTTAAAAATCACCCTCCTAGAGGACGACTTTTGTGACGTGGCAGACGGCCGTTGCCCGGGGGGACGGCCGTCCGACGGGGGGACGCAAAATTTGCAGGCGGCCCCCATGTCGCCCTCTAGTAGGGCGTTTTTTCACTGTGGGGGGGCCGCCTGCACAGGGCGGCGAGAGAGGGTGGCATTTTTGTAGGCGGCCCTCTCGCGGCCCTCTGGAAAGGCGATTTTTGCCCCTGCAGATTTTTGCCCCCTTGCTGTCCTCTTGTTTTTAAGTTATTAATTAATATTAATTTGTTAAGATTTGTTTTTAAGTTGTTAATAATTAATTAATGACTGATTTTTTATAATTGATTAATTATAATTTTTAAGTTATTTTCATAATTAAGTTTTTAAGTTGTTTTTCTAAATATAATTTTGTTATAATTGGGTAATACCCATTTGTAATTGAATATTTGGAGAAACACATCGGATTTATAATTTATTAATTTTAGATATATCTTTTTTTAGTTTATTAATTTACATAATTTTTTTTAATTTGGTAAGAATTGTTTTTACGTTGTTAGTAATTAATTAATGACAGAATTTTTTATAATTGATTAATTATAATTTTTAAGTTGTTATTATAATTAAGTTTTTAAGTTGTTTTTATAATTATAATTTATTATAATTGATTAATACCCATTTGTAATTGAATATTTAGAGAAACATATCGGAGTTATAATTTAATAATTTTAGATATATACATTTGTAATTTATTAATTTACAGAACCTTATTTTGCCTCTCGGTTATTTTGGGAAATTCATAAAATCACTTTCAGATAGGGCTGAAAATTTCCAGAAGCAAAAATTTGTTCTGTCTATTTTTGGAAATTCCGAAAATCGTTTTTGGACTACTCCAAAAATTTTCTATTCACAGAACATGTTTTTAGAAACCGAGAAGAAACATTTTGTTAGAATTGATGTTGAGCACATCCATGACTCTTCATATGTCAATGCATCATACTTTTTAATAGAGCGGTTTTCCTAATAACCGAAAGGAATGAAAATATACAATACAAAGGCAAAGTACACTTAAAAAATTTGCTGTTGATAATATTTTGAAAAATCTTTCGAAGTCGGTAGTTTTGCAATTTCATATTTTAAGTAAGAGTTGATGTTGTAACTTATCTGTGGTATTAATTGTAACATACCAAAAATTCAAATTTCGAATTTTTACTATGTCTAAAAAAATAAAAATATATTTTCAAGTTGATGACCAAAAATTCTCCAATTTATATAACCTAAGTGAGGTTTAAACTAACTAGTGGCCTCCTTAAGTGCACCCATGCTCATGTATCTTGTGAGTTGAGCATGTTGAACTGAAAGTAAAGCCTTACTCTTTCATCTCTGGTCAATTACACATCAACACATAATTTTATAATCATTTAAAATGTATATTTCCAATAGGAACATCTAATGGTTGATAAGCACATTGAATATTTAAAAATAATTGGTGTAACATAAAATCATGAGAAAATTCATGTAGGTCCTAATCAATATATATATCTCACTGGAATTTTGGTATAGTTTAATAAGTACATTTGATGCCTCAATTATTTGGGTCAAAACAGTCAAACTATTGGTTTACTCAAAACCCTAATCGGCAAAAACAATACAACTTCCATATGTGTATTTTCTCACATGAAAATGTATAGGGTAAATAATTTATTCAAATACTAATATATTTATCGTGAATTAATATAATTTTTCCAGAATTTATTTTCTAGGTTTTGACCTCCTAAAAATTCAAATCAACTTCGGCTGAACTGGATTTCTCTTTTTCCCTGAGATTAAAATATAGATTATTTTTGAGTGAAACCAAAGAAAATGGAAACTAGGTATTTTTATCTACCTCCAGTAAAATCCACTTTATTTTATCATGCATGGAAATCTAGTTATAGAAGTATAAAGAAGGAAGAAAGAAAAGAAATAGGAAAACATTTGTAAAATTACTTTAACAGTTGTTTACCAGTAAATCTACCCACTTCCTTCACCTTGCCTGTGTTTGCATCGACCCTGGGCCCACCTGGCAGTGACATGAGGTAGCTCCATCTCGGTGCACCCTCACTCCACCGCTCAAGCCAGAGAGAGAGACAGAGAGCGAAGGAGAGAGTGGCGCCGGCATGCTCGACGTGTGTCCGACGTCGTGGCCGCCGCCGACACTCGCCTTATCCTCCCCAGAGCTTTGCCACCTCTCCTATTTCACACCTATGCCAATGCATCGACGAGTCCGAGAGCTTGCCCTGCCTCCATTTCCTTCCATTTCCTTCGCCGGCCATGGAGACGACGACCGCCGCAACCGCCATTGAGCCACGGTCGTTCCTCTCCTTCTTGCATTCTGTTACCTCCGTTCGATGCCGAACTTTTCCCCTCTAATCCCATCGCGTGATGTGCTGCTATCCTGCCAGAACGCCGCCGTGCCCCTGCAAGCTCCAGAGCGCCGTCGCCCAGACATCATCGTCGCCCGGCCAGCTCCGACCAAATCAGGCCAAGCCGTCGCGCCATCATCTTCATCTCGCTCCCAGGAAGCTGTCGACCAAAGGAATTGAGCTGGGATGCAGTGAACTCGGAGATCGATCTCTTCTTCCCTAATTCCAGCCGCCGGGCTCCATCTCTGAATCCTCCTTCTCTGGTGAGTCTCCACTCGATTCCTTGCGCATGAAGTACCCTGGAGACCTCTCTGACCACCCGAGCATTTCCGTCTAGCCGTTCATCAACCAGAGCGAGCCGTCGCCGTGGAGCCGAAGCATTTCGCCGCCGCCGGGGAGTTCCTCACGTCGCCGCCGTCGTCCAGTCTTTGCCAAGCCGCGGGGAACGTCGGGTAAGTCTCCAGGGACCTTGTAGATGCGCGCGCGTGCATATAATTGTCACGAATCATGCCGTAGCTCGGAATGGCACATCACCCTGAGAGCCATCGCCGCCTGCGCCGTCGTCGCCGTCGATTCCGACCACCGCGGCTAGTGAGACCACCACCAATAGCTTCACCGTGAACCCCTCTACCCTTTCTCTTTTGGTCGCCCATCGAGATCGGCCGCCGTTCGCCGTTGCCGCCGGCGAGAAGCTCGCCGATGCGCAGCTGCCCTGCCTCCTAGCAGCCAGGTCACTGACATGCGGGCCAACTTAGTTAGCGCCTAATAACTCTGATTAGTAATAGTTTAAAACTTTCAGGGTTTAAATTGTAATGTTTCTTAGTATGACTTGTGGACCCAGGACCAAATTATAAATAGGGAAAACCTCGAGGTCTCTTAACCGTATTTGCTTTAACACGTGTTTTGGAGCTCGGGTTGAATCCTGAGAACCCTAGGGGCCTTTCTGCGTAAAACCAGAGGCTGACCAGTGGACCCAAGGATTTATAATTTAGAAAAAAATAAAGGAAATGGATAAAGCAATATCTTTTCAACTGAAAATTACTTCAAACTTGTGAAATTCATATAGGCTTTGTTCGGCAGGCTGGGTTCAAAATGCGCACAGTAAACACGGAAAACGGAGCGGTCATTAGCGCGTGATTAATTAAGTATTAGCTAAATTTTTTTTTCAAAAATGGATTAATTTGATTTTTTTAAGCAACTTTTGTATAGAAACTTTTTGCAAAAAAGTACACCGTGTAGTAGTTTGAAAAGCGTGCACGGGCGAAAATCAGTGTACGCATTGGGAAATCGATCTGCCGAACGCAGCCATAAAATCCATTATAGCTCATTTTGAGATGAAACCAACTTTAGTAGATTCATAAAATTATGAACTTTAATGTTGTAGAATAAAATCATGTGCCCATAGTAT
>BDMV01000007.1:41071873-41189165 GCA_008326285.1 Oryza officinalis
CACTTAGATGTTTCTAAAGTCTTAAACTAAAACCAATTGTGAAAAACAACTGGCTTTCCCTTGAAGCTTGCATTAAACACTTAATTCCCCTGACTTGCTGAGTACTCCTGTACTCACCCTTGCTCTATATAATTAAACCCCCCCAGTTCTCGAAGATGAAGAGGTGGACCCTGCTGATGAAGAGTTCTTCCAGGAGCAAGCAGACTTCGAGCAGTAGTAGGGTTTCGGCCTTCCCCAAGGCTTTGCTTGTGGCTTAGGGCTAGTCTCCGCTTTCCGCTTCCGCCTTTTTGTAATGCTGTTGTGAACTCGGGTTCTGTCCGTAGTTCCAACCTTGGTTGTAATCCTACTCTTAATAAAGAGACCGCTGTCGTTGTGATATTCTGTCTTCCTGTTGTACCAGCGCTATTTCCTGGGACTGGTACAGGCATACAGGTTAATTTGGATCGCCTTATACTGGCCTTCGTTCGGGGCTAGTTTGGGGCGTGACAGCGCAGAATTTCGACCCGCCTTGCAACCAAACGGGTTCCATGTTTCCACGGCGGCCTGGGAGGTTTGCTTTACTCCAGTGCAGGACCAAATGGCTTGCCTAGTCGTGTGCAGAGCGTGCCAGTTGATTTGATCTGCAATCAACAAGAAAACAAGTAAATGATGTTAGAAAACAATGGTCGATCGGCCGATAGGCTGATGTCGCATCGTCGTAGCCCAGCCGATAGGGAAGAGCTATATCGGCTCACTCATGATAAAGTAAAGTTAAAGCATGAATCTAACCTTATCGGCCTTCATCGACATATTAATGTCAATTAACAGCATCGGCCGATAAGGGGTAATAAAGATAACTACACTAGCTAGTACTCTAGTGCAAATTTACATGAATCAATCAATAAATATATCATTCACGGATAAACCCTAAAGAGTAATCCATAACAGATGCATCTATATTCATCGATCTATTCATGCAGATGGCAGATACATATAAAAACCTAGCGATAATCATATGCATCAGGTAAGACTGGCTGAAACCCCAGTGCTATCCTTAATTACAACCGAAAACAGGCTTTGTGTTATATCTCAAAACAGGACTAAGGTCGATGGCAACTCAAAGTGTGAATTGAGACCTAACGCAAAGAAAATCAAGTCGTCGATTGCTTTTGGGGATGGTAGATGCATTGAATGATCTAGCCAAGCATAATAATTAAACCATCGTCGGCAATAAATCCTAAAATGAGTAGATCGCTGGCGAAGCATAATTAAGACACCTATCAAAATCATCCAAGACATCATAGACGACGATCACATCATCGGGGCTTAACGTGTCTAAAGCGACACGCTAGCCCCGACGATGCAGATCGTCGGGAACGAGTTCTTACCTCTGCTCCGGGGAAGTAAGAACTCGTCAGAAGTAACCTCTTGCAAGGGTTGGCGATGCGCCGAAAGTAGATTAAAACTGGTTTGTTGTATTGAGTGGTGAGAGAGCCTCTATGTACAAACTATCGGGATATTTATACCCGAGATTACAACAGGGTCCATGTAGGACACGATCTTATGTCTAACAAACAAACAAGTCTTTGTGGCAGACTCTTGCCACAGATTAGATCTATACCTACTTGATTTACAAGAGACAATTGCCTAAAACCGAGCCTTATCTCTATTTGGTAACTTCCTCGAAGCTTATCCTGACCCAAACCAAGCCCACACTGACTCTGTCAACTTGCAGCCTGTATCGGCCAATAGCAATATTGAATCCGAATCGGCCGATACAGCCTTTCCGCCAGTGCCTCTCCGAGTCCGATACGAGACCTGGTTCGACTCCAACTTAGCTCTTTCTCTCTGCTTCGGTTTCCTCTTTCTTCTCCGGGTCGATTACCAAAATCCGCTGTTAACACATGATTCTAATACTAGTTGGCTTGGTTCCACCAACACACGCACGTGCGGCTTCACCACAGCACGCACACGGCTAAGGGTTACACAGGCGGCAGCGGAGCAAGGCACGCAGGAAGGCGTGTGGTCTAGGGCCCACGCCGGAGATGGCCGCCAACTGGCATGGGAGGAGGTGTGGAAGGTCGCCGTCGACAGGCATGGAGGGAGGCGCGCAGCACAAGAGCTCACCAGTGTGGGGCGCGCAGGTAGGTGAGGGTGGTTTGACACAATTTCATTATCATTTGATCTTTCCGCGAGTCGTAACCATAGTTCACAATTTTGGTTTGAAATTTCAGTAATTTCGGTCCCCATCGGCAAGCTCATATCTTGCCCAAAATTTTTGGTTTTTTGCAAAATTTTGTGAATTTGGTCAAGTTTTATTCAAATTCATTCAAAATCAGTCAAAATTTAAAAAAATTTCGGCCAAAAAATTTCAAAATTTCCAAAATTTCGGTAATTTCAGACCCCCCCGACAAAAAAGCCAATTTCAAAATTTCAAACCCTGGTCGTAACCACTTCAACGGAAATCTGGTAGCCATTTCTTAATGGGAAAGCTATACAATGGCCCATCCCGTTCCCACCGCTTGGAAGGGGATGCGCTCTACTCCTCCACATATGAGTGAAGCAACGGATGCATAGGCTGCGGCAACGACAACGCCTAGGATAGAGCTGTTGTTGGAGCCAGTTAAACGTGGGCTGCAGTGGTGGCGGGCGATGGACGTGGGCTGACTTGTCACCGGAGTGGTCGGTCCCGGAGTTGGAGTCGATAAACATGGTGTCGGTGACATGGGATCGGGGGTATCAAGACCAAAGGGAAGGGCGGCGACAGGGATCCACGTGGTCCGTTCCCCCGGAGGGGTCGGGCCCGAGGGTGATGTGGCGGCTGCCCTCCCGGTTTCCCCCCAGGGTTGGGCCGCTCCCATTTCTGCCCCGAGGCCTGGGGGGCCCCGACCCCCTGTGGCTTTGGTGCCATGTGCGCAGGTTAGGTGAGCACGGTGGAGCTCACCTAACCACATTTATAGCGGTTCAGACGGGCGCACTACGCCGCAGTTAATGCGGCGTGGCGCGTGCATATCCGGTTCGTGACCGGTCGCAGACCGGTCAGATCGCGGGTTAGGTGGTGTCAGGATGCCTGTGCGCCGCACGCGCGCCAAGCGGCCTGCTGCACGCCACGCCCCGTCCCATCAGAATGATGAGAGCCCTCTGTCTCTCGTCTCTCAGCCGAAGTTGGTATGCCAACTCCCGGAGTTGGTATGTCAGCCCCGGTCAGATGCTTTCCCAATTCCGGCGCAAGCGAGACGCAGAAGTCGCCCACCATTTAATGAAGGTTGAAACGGGCGTCCCCCGGGATGGGTCGACTGACCGAGCGAAGGCGTGTTGCGACGTCTGTCAGAGGCTGCTTCCGACGATAGGATAGCCCTAAATGTAAAAGAATATTTTCTTTCTTAGGCAGCTCGTGGCCCATGTGGTAACCCCTTGCCATATAAAAGGAGGCCTAGGCCTAAGAAAAGCAGGGGACTCTCTCTGGATTCCATCATACTCTCAGATCTACCAGAACACAGGAGTAGGGTATTACGCTCCTTAACGGCCCGAACCTGTCTAAATCGCCTGCGTCCACGCGTTTTCTTTTTTCTTGCTGGGATCCCACAGATCAGGGGCGAAGAATTTCACCTTGCGCCCCCAGCCGAACCGGCAAAAGTGGGCCTGCGCGGTCTCCCGGTGAGGGGCTTCACGCTCCGTCATCTGGCGCGCCAGGTAGGGGGTGCGCGCGTGTTTTTCTGAGCCCCCATTTCCTTTCGTGTGCGCCAAGCTTCGCCAGGTCAGCTCTATGGCCGAAGAGGCAGTGGCTTACGATCCTTCTTTGAGCACCAGCGGTGATGGCGGGGAGTAGAACCCGCGCCATCGGGCTCGCACCCCGTCGTCCCCCTCCCGCCGGAATCTTGGGCGGGGGAAGGTGCCTGAGGAAGTCGAGGGATCCACGACCTCGTCGCCCGCAGGCGACGGAGGAGGACAGCGACGCGGGGTGCGTCGCCGCCTCACCTATGGTGATGGCGACACGCCCCAGGGCGCGCTCCAGGCCGCGGGCGCACTCTTGCATCACCCGCCCGTCGTCCCCGATCTAGAGACCCCAGCCCAACGTTGGCTGGATGACGTGGCCGACCTGGTCATGACGGCGCAGCAGCGCCTAGGCACCGGCAGGCGGTCTTCCGCCGCCGGGACCTCTGGCGCTGCCACCGCTGGCTCTACGTCGTCGAGGCAGAGGGCACGACGGACGATGGCCGACACTCGCCGATCGTCCACGGTTCCCTCGCCAACGCCTCCGATTCATGAGAATATGCATGGGGGCCAGACGCCCGGCTCGATATCGAGCGCCGGCGTGACGCTCGTCGCGCCGCCCATGCAACGGAAGGCGCCTCCTCCTCTGGGGCGCCGCTCCGTTCCAGTCATGGGGGCCGGCCCCCCGTGTCCCCGGTTGGTGGTGCTGGCTGTCGAGCCTTCATGGCGAGCCTTCGGAATGTCCGTTGGCCCCAGAGGTTCCGGCCCACCATCACCGAAAAAGTATGACGTGTCACACCCCGAATTTCTCCCAAATCGTAAAAATCAAATTTAATAATTTATCTGAGAAATTGTCTAATTAAATCTAGAGAAAAATCCAATTAAATAATGCATTAAAGAAGTGAAAATGGCAAGGTGGAATTTTTCTTGAGTTCCCCATGTCAAAATACATTAACAGGATTTTTAGTGGAATTTTCAGAGCCCTAAAAATAATTTTAACCAAATAAAAACCCTCAAGCGCAATAAATTAAACCCTGGAATCCTTTTTCTTTTTCTTTTTCCTTTTTCTTTTCCTTCTTGGGCCGTCGGCCCATTTTTCCCTCCTTCCCGGGCCGCCGTCGCGCGCGCCTCTTTCTCCTTCCTCCCGGCCGGCCCAAGCCGCCCGCTCGGCCGCCGCTCTCCCTCCCCTCTCCTTCGGCCCAGCCAGCCCAAGCCACCGTGCGCCCCGCTGTTTCCCCTCCCGGGCCGGCCCAAGGCCGCCCGGAAGTCCGCGCCGCCTCCCCGCGCCGCTCGCTCGCTGACGGGTGGGCCCCCCGTGGCCGAGTCCGCCTCCGACACGGCCGGCCGCCGCGCCCGCGCCGCCGCGAATCCCGGCGGGATTCCCGCCGGCCGCCCCTATTTATCCCCCCCCCCCGAGGCGCTCCCCTCCTGTTTTCCCCGTGCCGCCGCCGCCCTAACCCTAGCCCGTGAGCGCCGCCGTCGCCGAAGCCGCGCCGCCGCCGTTTTCCGCCACCGGTAAGCACCGCCGCCGCCGCCTCTTTTCCCCTCCCCGCCGCTCCCGTGCGCCGCCGCCCGCGAGTCGCCGCTCCGCCGCCCGCGAGTCGCCGCTCCGCCGCCGCCCGCGCACGCCGCTCGGCCCAAACCCTAACCCTAGCCGCCGCCGCGCGCCTCAGCCGTCGGATCGGCCACTCGGGCCGATCCCGGCCGCCCGCTCCCGTCCCGCGTGGCCGCCACGTGGCCACTGCGTGGCCGCCGTGTCGGCGCCACGTGTGCGCCACGTGGTGCGCAGCCGCCGCCGCCGCGGCAGACGTCAGCCCTAGCCGCTGACGTCAGCAGTGACGTCAGCCCTAGCCGTTGACGTCAGCAGAGACGTCAGCCCTAAGGGTTTATTGCGCAATAAATAATTAAGGATTTTTTCTGTTTATAGTAAAAAGACAGATAACTTCAAAAATTCATAACTAATTCATCCGGACTCCGTTTTAGTCCGTTCAAGTCTCAGAAAATTCATAAAAATGTCTAGAATCCACTAAAAAAAGTTTTGTTCTCTGTTTTAGTAGACTTATAGCATGTATTGTTGTTTGCTTTGTTTGTCGTATAGATTCTGGTAATTCCGACGCTTCCGTTTATTTCGAAGTCGTTGCCGAGGTCGACCCAGCGCAAGAGCAAGGCAAGTCATACTTATTCATTTGATCATGTTGTACCTAAATTGCGAAACAGTCTTATTTATCTCTAAATACTGCATTGTTTTATAATGTCATCTATGGGATAGTTTACCTATTGTACTCAGCCTTATATTGCAATTACCTTATTCCTTTGATAGCTTGGGAAATAATTTGAGTAGTTGCTACAATAGAACTTGCTTAGCCCTGCTTAGAAATATTAGCTCACAATTGGGATATTTAAAGCTTCATTAATACTTAATGATGGTTATTTCATGTTGGCTTGCGATGGTTAATCGTGGGTGATTCAATTAAATGTTTCAACTAAAATCTTGATTAATGGTGGGTTGTGAGCACATGGTTTTGATGGTCGTGCTCATGACAATTAAGGACCGGTTCGCGGGAAACCCTGGAAGAATTACCGTACTTTCCACAAGCCAGCGTGGGTAATGGCTGGATTTGGAGTATAGCTTTTTCCTAGCCGACGTTCCCCGGAAAGGGTGGGCGTGATGGAGTTGAGTCGGCCGGGGATATACCGGTTGCTTGGCTGCCGGATTCACCAAGGCACGAGAGGGGGCTGCCCGTTGCCGGGAAAAGGAGCGGGGGCGAAACCTGAGGTGTGGTGCGATTGGTTAGGAAGGGTTATGCGAAGGGTCCTGTCACAGCTCCTTTTCCGGTGTACCGTGGTGGTATGTCGGCGCACGGTAACGTGTTGTAGGACTGTGTCTTGTGGGTACAGTTGTACACCTCTGATCAGAGTAAAACTATTCGAATAGCCGTGCCCGCGGTTATGGGCGATCAACCAGATTCACCGTGATTAGTTGAATTTTCTAATAATTTGACTTAATGGAACTGGTTTAGTTCAGGTGGATGGTTTGGGCCTGTCGCAACGTGGTGTAGCGTTGGACAGTGATGGTTTAATTATGATTAATTAATTCAACTGTTTTACTGCTTTCAACTATTGTTTTTAAATGCGTATTTTATGCAAAATAGCCTTTGCAGCTCTCCTTTGTTATTACTTGCATCATTATTTTCCTTTTCGGTATGACTTGTTGAGTACAGTGGGTAGTACTCAGTCTTGCTTTATTTTTCCCCACACCAGAGTTGGAGTATGTTTCAGAGGAAGACTTTTCAGAAGAGTAGACTTGTTGCTACCGTCGAGGAAAGCCTGTGGATTGGAGTCGCTACGTTGCGAGTGTTTAGTTTATTAGAATAGTTTGTTTCCTTTTTCCGCTGCAATTTTGTAAGAGATTTTTATTGTTTTGTAAGACGTGGATCTGTATGGCAACTTTGTCATTTGTGTACCCTGGCTGGTCCTGGACAGGGATTTTAATACACAATTTGCTTTGAAAATTCTGGTAGTGAATTTCTGGGCATGACAAGTTGGTATCAGAGCCGACCTTGACCGTAGGACAAGCCAGCTGGAAACCCGAAGAGCCCTCTAAAATTTTTCATGTGCATTTTCCCTTAATTTGAAATTGTTTTGGGAAAAATTCGGGAACTGTGGTCTTTGGGATTTTGAAAAAAAAAATGTTTCTTGCATCGAAAATTTTCTTTTGTAACCTGTGTTCTTTAAAAAAAATTGTTTTTAAATTGGTTTTGAGCATGTGTTGAGTCCCGTTCCTTTGCCCTCTGTAGATGGCAGGTCATCCCTCGACGCACCGTGGTCAAAATATGGAAGGCTTCGTGGCAGAGCTTGCCCGTATGACTTTGGTTGTAGGGTACCTTGAAGCGCCGGAGTACACCACGATCGAGCCTCTCAGTGGTGAGTTCCTGTTTCGAGTCCGTTTGGAAGTACATGGCTTCGTGGGCACCAGTCTTCCCAATATGGTGGTCACCGCTTCAGGAGGATCTGACGAGCATGCCTGTCAGGAGGCGGCTTACTTGATGATGGCCAGGACGCGAGAACTGCACGACCACGCTCTACACAGCTCGACGTACCGTTATCACCCTCGTCGCGGTAGCTCTTCCACCAGCAGCACTTACCGATCTGCAGCGGAGGAGAATGATACTACCTTCGGACGGATGGTCACAGTGATGAAGGGTCTGGACAAGATGCACGCCGATCTCCACAAGGCATCCAAGGCTCTTAATGACCAGAAGTTGATCAAGATTGCCCGCTTGGAGGATGAAGTCGCGCGACTCAAGGCTGATAATGCTAGGTTGCGAGGACACCCAGTGTCAGGAGGACTCAGGATTCGCACCATGCCAAGGAAGAGGACCACCGCTCCTGTACGTATCCAGCTTGCGCCAAGGAATTCACCACCCGCTCCAACGCCAGTTCCGCCACCGCCACCAGGGTTCACCATCACCTTCGCCTCAACGTCTGTGTACCAGGGTCCAGCCAGTGGTAGCGGAGTATGACTTGTTGAGTACAGTGGGTAGTACTCAGTCTTGCTTTATTTTTCCCCACTCCAGAGTTGGAGTATGTTTCAGAGGAAGACTTTTCAGAAGAGTAGACTTGTTGCTACCGTCGAGGAATGCCTGTGGATTGGAGTCGCTACGTTGCGAGTGTTTAGTTTATTAGAATAGTTTGTTTCCTTTTTCCGCTGCAGTTTTGTAAGAGATTTTTATTGTTTTGTAAGACGTGGATCTGTATGGCAACTTTGTCATTTGTGTACCCTGGCTGGTCCTGGACAGGGATTTTAATACACAATTTGCTTTGAAAATTCTGGTAATGAATTTCTGGGCGTGACATGACTGGAGCGTCAACCCTGCTGAGTTTCTCCAGATCTACACGACTAGAATAGAAGCCGCGAGGGGTGACGACAGGGTCATGGCGAACTTCTTTCCCATGGCCCTGAAGGGCCAGGCGCGGGGTTGGCTAATGAACCTGCCACCCGCGTCGGTCCACTCCTGCGAGGACTTGTGCCAGCAGTTCACCATGAACTTCCAAGGCACATACCCGCGCCCAGGCGAAGAGGCTGACTTGCACGCGGTACAGCGGAGGGACGATGAGTCTCTCCACTCGTACATCCAGCAGTTCTGTCAAGTCCGCAACACCATACCTTGCATCCCTGCACATGCGGTTATCTACGCATTCAGGGGGGGCGTGCGGCACAACCGCATGCTCGAAAAGATCGCCTCCAAGGAGCCCCAGACCACCACACAGCTCTTCGAGCTCGCGGACCGTGTGGCTCGCAAGGAGGAGGCCTGCACCTGGAACTCCTCCGGCTCTGGAGCGGTGGCTCCGGCTGCCCCTGAGTCCGCCGCTCGTTCAGGGCGGCGGGACAGGAGGAGGAAGAAAAGGTCAGCCCATTCCAACGACGAGGGTCATGTCCTCGCCGCCGAGAGCGCTTCGCGGGCCCCCCGAAAAGGGAAGCCCTTGGGCGACAAAAAGAAGGAGGCCGGCGCTCCCGGCAGAGAGTGCCCGGCCGGCAGGTGGTGCACCGTGCATAACACCTCCCTCCACGACCTCACCGACTGCCGCGCAGTTCAAAACTTGGCCGAGCGAATGAGGAAGTGGGAGGAGGAGAAGAGGCAGGAACGCCGTGAGGGCAAGGCCCCGACGGCTTCCACCAGCAACCGGCGAGGTGAGCCCAAGCAAAAGGCCCCCGCTGAGGACGTTGTTAACAGCAGAATTTGGTAAGCCCCAAAGTCCCCATTAGCCTAGGTTCATATCGGCTCGAAGCCTAGTATCGGCCTAGGGTTCTACATCGGCCGATGGGGGTTATTTTAAACCAACCACCAACAGCAGTCGGATTCTTGTTAGATTCGGGAAGATCTTATCCAGAGAAGACCGAATTTGAGGAGGATGCGGCTTGTATCTTTTAATTAGGATAAGTTTGTTAGTTTCCTTCTTATCTTTAGAAAAGTTTGAGTCGTATTTTGTTAGGATTTTTGTTAGTCTATGGGTATAAATATGTAAGCCCGTAGTTCATGTAATATCATCTCACGATCAATACAACTTCGGCGCATCGCCAACCTTTACTTTTCGTCTTCTTCGGCGAGTTCATGCCCTTCTCGCGAGGGGTAAGTCTCGTTATGGCTGCCTGCGCTGTCGGGGCTAGGGCTTCGACGTTCTGATCTTGCCAACGTAAGCACCTACTATCATATATCTTAATCAATCTGGTTTGGTTTCTCGATTTAGTCTTATCGGCTGAGATTCGCTTTAGGGTTTATGCCGGTATCGATTAAATCGCCTTGCTAGATTAGATTGGTTAAGGTATCCACCATCCTGAAAATCAGTCAAGGGCTTGATTGTCTAGGTCTTGTGTTTCTTTTCATACTTAGTGTTGCATCAGTTCGGTTTGACCTACTAAGTTGTGATTAGAACCGTAATCTCTAGCCTGCTTGTTGGCTGCCAATAAGGGTTTCATCGGGGTTTCAGCCGGTGAGTTATCTGGACGTTGCATCGGCCCAAGAGTTTTACATATAGATTGGATCTGGCCGATGACAACAGAGTATTTATTGTTTATCTGCTTATTGAGAGTTTATACCATCGGACCTTTGGCCGATGTGTGCTTTAACCTTTAGATCAATGTTTATATTATATTTATTTGGATTATGCTATATCATATTGCTATATCATCATGTTATCGTCAGCCGATCGTATCTATGTAGATGTTTGCTCAGTACATCAGCTGGAACTGTGCCATCGGCCTATCGGCCGATTGGTTGTTTTGGCTATCGGCCTATCGGCCGATTCGTTTTGCCCTATCGGCCTATCGGCCGATAGACCTTCTGTTTTGCTATTTTGTATACCTTGTCAGTGGCAGGATCAAACTGACTGGCACGCCCGCGCTTCATCAATTTTAGGACCTGCACTGGAGCTAAGCAGATCTCCCAGGCCTTCGTGTGTCCGCACGCCGGATCCTCATCGGCGGTACGGATTTGGCGTCAACAGACGTCAACGATGGTGATGATGACTTGGGCTTTCAGGAGCCCGAGGCCACCGTCGCCACCGTTGATGGGGGAGCGTGCGCTCACGCTTCTCACCGAAGCCTCAAGGCCATGAAGTGAGAGCTTTTGGCCACAGTCCCCACCCATGAGGCGACGCGGCGGGCGCGTTGGTCGAAGGTCACCCTTACCTTTAACTGGACCGACCACCCGCCATGCGTTGCCCGAGGAGGACAGATCGCGATGGTGGTCTCCCCCACCGTCTGCAACGTGAAGTTGAGGCGCGTCCTGATAGACGGTGGCACAACCCTCAACATCCTCTCCCCTGCGGCTTTTGATGTCATCAAGGCCCCAGGGATGGAGCTCCAGCCGTCCTAGCCAATCATCGGCGTGACGCCGGGGCACACCTGACCGCTAGGCCATATCGACCTCCCAGTCACCTTCGGTGGCAACACCAACTTCCACACCGAGCGAGTGGACTTCGATGTGGCGGGCCTCAATCTGCCCTACAACGCGATCCTGGGAAGGCCCGCGCTGGTGAAGTTCATGGCGGCCACCCACTATGCCTACCTTCAGATGAAGATGCCGGGCCCAAGTGGCCCTATCACCGTCCACGACGACCTCAAAGTCGCGCTTGCTTGTATGGAGCAGCACGCGGACTGCCTCGCCGCGGTGTCCAAGCCGGCGGGCGGCGACGAGAGGCCCGACGCCTCCACCTCGCCCGCCCCGAGGCAGCGGATGGCCTTAGGCGACGAGGTCCTGGTGAAGGAGGTCGCCCTGAGCGACGACCCGTCCAAGACCACCCAGATTGGTGGTCTCTTGGACGACAAATAGGAAGACGCACTCGTCTCCTTTCTGCGGGCAAACGCCGACGTCTTTGCCTGGAGACCGGCGGACATGCCCGGGGTCCCCAGGGAGGTGATCAAGCATCATCCCACTGTGCGGCCAGACGCAAGGCCCGTCCGACAGAAGGTGCGGCGGCAGGCCTCGGAGCGCCAAGCCTTCATCCGCGAGGAGGTGGCGCGGCTTTTGGAGGCCAAATTCATCCGTGAGGTCATCCATCCGGAGTGGCTCACGAACCCGGTCGTCGTCCCCAAGGCGAACGGCAAGCTCCGGATGTGCATCGACTACACCGACCTCAACAAGGCATGTCCTAAGGACCTTTATCCCCTGCCACGTATAGATCAAATTGTCGACTCCACCGCGGGGTGCGACCTTTTGTGTTTTCTACATGCATACTCAGGATATCATCAGATTCGCATGGCTAGGGAGGATGAGGAAAAAACCGCATTCATTACCCCTGTAGGAACTTATTGTTATACAACCATGCCTTTCGGGTTAAAGAATGCGGGTCCTACTTTTTAGCGTGCTACTCGTATTTCTTTGGGTAGTCAGATAGGGCACAATGTTGAGGCCTACGTCGATGACTTGGTTGTAAAAACGCGCAACCAAGAGACCTTGCTCTCGGATTTAGCGAAGACTTTCGAAAGTCTCCGCTCCGCGCGCATAAAACTGAACCCCGAAAAGTGTGTGTTCAGGGTGCCTGCAGGCAAGCTTCTCGGGTTCTTGATCTCTACCCGAGGCATTGAGGCCAACCCCGAGAAGATACGAGCTATTGAGCAGATGCGCCCCTTAGCAAGCTTAAGGACGTGCAATGCGTCACCGGATGCATGGCTGCCTTAAGCCGATTCATATCGAGGCTGGGAGAGAAGGCACTACCCCTATTTAAGCTCCTTAAGCGCTCTGAGCCATTCACCTGGACGAAGGAGGCTGAGCGGGCCCTCACCCAGTTGAAGGCATACCTCAGTTCCCCCCCGATCCTGGTCGCCCCGAAGCCCGATGAGCCGCTGCTACTCTACTTGGCGGTAACCCCGCAAGTAGTCAGCACGGCGTTGGTTGTGGAGCGCGACGAGGATAGCCCTCGGCCCACGCGCTCCCACCCTGTGTCGACCCGACCCGGGACAGAGAAGAGAGGAGCGGCCCTCGAGCCGGACGGCGGCCTAAGGCCCCTGACGACCGGATGTGGCCCTCTGCCTGCTCGTCCGACGGCGCCGGATGCCCCCGACCCCCAGGAAGGCCCCGGGGCCACTGCGGGAAGGAGCGGCCCGATGCCCTCTGACCCTGAGGTCGTCGGCGCAGAAGCCGAGTGGGCCCGGCAAGGCCCCTCGGACAACGAGCGCCCCAGGAACGGTGCCCTCAACGGAGAGGACAGGCCCCGCCGAAAGGTGCAGCGGCCTGTCTACTTCGTTAGTGAGGCGCTGCGGGACGCCAAGACCCGATACCCTCAGGCCCAGAAGATGCTCTACACGATTCTAATGGCCTCGAGGAAGCTGCGCTATTATTTCCAGGCGCATCGGGTCACTTGGTCACGTCCTTCCCCCTCGGCCAAATCCTACGCAACCGAGAGGGTACTGGACGAGTGGTAAAATGGGCAATCGAACTCTCCGAATTCGACTTGCGCTTTGAACCACGCCACGCGATCAAGAGCCAGGCCCTCGCCGACTTCGTGGCGGAATGGACCCCGGCTCCTGAGCCCGATCTCGGACTCTCCGCCCCCGAGGTCAACTTGAGCCCCTCGCAGCTGCCTCACGCCACCCACTGGGTGATGCAGTTCGATGGCTCCCTGGCCCTTCAGGGTGCCGGCGCGGGGGTCACCTTGACCTCGCCGAGCGGAGACGTCCTTAGATATTTGGCTCACCTAGATTTCCAGGCAACCAACAATATGGCGGAGTACGAGGGACTCCTTGCGGGACTCAGAGTGGCGGCCGAAATGGGGATCCGGCGCCTCCTGGTTCTAGGCGACTCCCAGTTGGTCGTTAACCAGGTCTCCAAGGAGTACCGGTGCTCCGACCCGCAGATGGACGCCTATGTCCACGAGGTGCGGCGTATGGAGCGCCATTTCGACGGGTTAGAACTTCGGCACGTGCCCAGACGGGATAACGCGGTCGCCGACGAACTCTCGAGGCTCGCTTCATCGCGAGCCCCGACCCCACCGAGCGCCTTTGAAGAAAGGCTGGCCCAGCTGTCGGCGCGACCCGACCCCCTAGGGGAGACGGACGCGGCTGCGCGGCCCCCGAGGCCCGTCGGAGTCCAGGCCTCGGGACCCGGGGGGCCGAGCCCGACCCCCCAAGATTGGTCGCCTGGATAGCTAAGATCTAGGCGTTCCTCAAAGATCAGACTCTACCCGAGGACCGCGAAGGGAGTGAACGCGTCAGTCGCATCTCCAAGCGCTACGTGCTGGTGGAAGGAGCCCTCTACCGGCGCGGGGCCAACGGAGTCCTCCTGAAGTGCATTCCTCGGGAGCAGGGCGTCGAGCTTCTTGTCGATGTCCATGAAGGCGAGTGCGGAGCCCACTCCGCCTCGCGCACCTTTGTCGGCAAGGCCTTTCGCCAGGGTTTCTATTGGCCGACGGCGCTCCACGACGCAGCTGACCTAGTACGACGATGCAGGGCGTGCTAGTTTCACGCCAAGCAAACGCATCAGCCACCATACCTCTTTCATAGCCATTTGTCGTCTAGGGGCTGGATATCCTGGGTCCCTTCAGGAAGGCCCCGGGCGGGTTCGAGTATCTGTATGTCGCAATCGACAAGTTCACTAAGTGGCACGAGGCTTATCCGGTCATCAAGATCGACAAGCACTCGACGCTAAAATTCATAAAGGGCATCACTGCTCGGTTCGGGGTGCCTAACCGTATCATTACGGACAACGGCACCTAGTTCACCAGTGAGCTTTTCGACGACTACTGCGAAGACATGGGCATCAAGCTCTGTTTCGCCTCACCCGCCCACCTCAGAAGCAACGGCCAGGTGGAGCGCGCCAACGCGGAAATCCTCAAGGGCCTCAAGACCAAGACCGTCAACATCCTCAAGAAGCATGGCGATTCGTGGATCGAGGAGCTGCCAGCGGTGCTCTGGGCGAACCGAACCACCCCAAGCCGACCGATAGGGGAAACACCTTTCTTCCTCGTCTACGGCGCGGAGGCGGTCCTCCCATCCGAGCTTACCCTGAGGTCCCCTCGGGCCACCATGTATTGCAAGGCTGATCAAGATCAGCTTTGCCGAGACGACCTCGACTACCTAGAAGAGCGAAGGCGGCGCGCGGCCCTCCGAGCCGCGCGCTACCAGCAAAGCCTGCGGCGCTACCATCAGCGCCATGTCCGGGCCCGATCACTCTGCGTCGATGATCTCGTCTTACGGCATGTCCAAACGCGTGCTGGACTGAGCAAACTCTCACAAATGTGGGAGGGTCCGTACAGAGTGATCGGCGTCCCCCGGCCGGGCTCGGTTCGATTGGCCACGGGCGACGGCACAGAACTGCCTAACCCGTGGAACATCGAGCATCTTCGTTGCTTCTACACATAAGGTGGTCGGGTGTCATACCTCGGGCTCGGGCCAACCCCGCGTCCCCCTCGGCCACGCAGGATTGGCCGGGGGCTCCCACATGCACATACTTGTTTAATTTTTTCCTAGCATTTCAATAATAAGCATTTTCAATTTCCTAAGGACTGTGCCTATGTTATCGTTTCCTTTTGAAAAATCTTGACTTGAGTCAGTCTGCTCGTGCTCGTCCTTGTCCTCGGTAGCCCAGGTCGTCTAAACCGCCAAACGGGGCCCAGAACCGAGCCGTGCCCCAGGGCGCGGTGAACTCCAGGGGGGAATCGGCAATGGCCCACAATCGGGTCCCCATAACCCTCGGTCACCGCGCTCCCGGCCTGGCCAGTCTCAACATGCGGATCTCCACAAGGCACTAGCTCTGACCCGCGCCACTTGAGGCTGGGGCCCGAGCAAGAGCCCTCGCTCAAGCCAAAGATGCAAAGGGATCGCGACACCAACCATCCTTATCACGCGCATATAGCAAGCATAACTAACATAGAAACTAAAATTTTGTTTGATTGAAGATAAGATGAAGTCGGTTTGTACAAGCGTTGGCCCAAAGGCCTCAGAAGATGAAGGAATCAAAAATTAAGAAACGCGGGGACCCAGGGGCTCACTCTGACGCACCCGGGTCGCCGGCCTCGCCGTCGCTGTCATCGTCGGCGCCATCGTCGCCATCCTCCTCCTCGTCGGAGTCGAGAGTGAAGACGAGCCGAGGGGCCGTCCCCTCGAAGCCGTGGACGATTTGACCGGCGGCATCCCAGACTTGGGCGTGCACGTTGGCCTCGGTTCTAGGGGGGAATTCTTCAAGCACCGTCCACAGGGAGAAGTCGGGGTCCCGGGCTTGGTAGCTCGCTAGCACGAGCTCCACCGCCCCCCGGGCGAGGTCCCTTGAGGAAGACTTAACCGTCTCCTCGATCTCCTCGGGGAGCCTTTCAAGGTCCTCGGCCATCTCCGAGAGGCGCTGGGCGAGGCCCCCCTGGTTGGCGGCGTACTTTGCGTACCGCCCGCTCCTGATACCCGCCTGACGCCCGGCACGGTCGAGACGGGAGACGGCGTCCTGAAGCATGCCAGGCCCCACCTCGTTCGACAGCCGGAGGGCTTCAACCTCCCCGGTGGACGAGTCCAGGGCGCCCTGCAGCTTGGCGATGGTGTCCTCGACGGCTGTGAGGTGGGCGGCCAGATCACCGTGGCCTGCAGCCGCCCCGCCACTGCGTGCCCACGCGTCCAGCTCCCTTGCCCACTCCTCGAGTTCGAAGGCCCGCTGGTTCAGCGCGTCCCTCTCGGCGTGGGCGCCTTCCAGATTACGGTGCACCTGCTCCTCCCGCGCCGCCTCGCGGAGGAGCAGGCTGTCCGCCAGCCGCCGCGCCGCGGCCTCGGCCTCCTCAAGGGCTCGCCCCCGCTCGGCGAGCGTGTCTTCGCGAAGGCAGAGTGCGGACTCCTGCTCGGTGGAGGCAGCCTCGTGCGCCGCCAGTGTCGCCTCCCGTGTAGCGGCAGCGGTCTCGCGTGCCGCCAGCACCGCCTCCTTCACGTCCAGGGCACGGGCACGCTCCTCCAGTGCCTCCAGCTCCCGGGCGCGAAGGTCAAGGGCCTCGGCCCGCCGGCGCACGGCGACCTCTTGCACGAGCAAGCGCGAGGCCCGCCCCCCGAGCGTGGCGGTGCGCTCCTCCAGCGCCATGTTCCAGGCCTCTAGGGCCTCCTCGCGCTGGCGGGTCGCCGCCTCGATCTCCACCGCCCGCCGCTCCCGGGCAGCGGCGGCGTCGAGAACTCCGTGGGCGGCGTCGAGCTTCTCCTCCAGCTTCGCCATCCGGCTCCCGTATTGGAGATTGAGGTCGTCCCGTGCCCCGTCGAGCGCGACGGTGGTGATAAGGGCTGTCTCCCGCTCCTCCTCCACTTCCCGGGCGATTTCTGCCAGGGTCCTGCGGCGAGCCTCAAGCTGCGAGGTATGCAGGCTATGCGCCTTACGACCGGCCTCCACCATGGCCTCCACGGAGCGCCATCCCTCCTCGACGCGCGCCCACGCCGCGTCGAGTTCTGCCCGCTCAGCCTGCAGGGCCTGCATTTGGGCGCTTAGCCCATCCAGCACCGTGCTGTTGGCCGTAGCCAAGGCCTGCAGGAGGGGCTCCGCGCTTAGCGGGGTGGCGGAAGAGAAGGGGAAAGGCCGCCTCTGTGGTGGTGAAGTCCTGCTCGGCTCGCCGGTCGGTGTGTTGGCCTCGGGGGCCTTTCCCGAGGCCGGCTCATCCGCAGCGCCGCCTAGGGCGTCGGGCCCCGGGTGCGCCCCCTCGGCATCATCACAGGCCGCCTCGGTGGCAGCCTCCGCCTCCGACGCAATCGGGTCGGGGACCTGGGTGGCAGCCTCGGCTGCTAGTGCCTCATGTGCGCGCGCCGCCTCTGCCTCAAGGGCAGCCTCCTCAGCCCGGCGGACTCTGGCCGCCTCCCGAGTAGCCTCTTGAGCCTCCCGATCCCCCGACGCCCCGACCATCTACATGATGACTAGAATGTTGGCGCGCTCCGAGTCGCTGCAAAGGGGGAGGATCCCCCGAGGGATAAGGGATGGCTCCGCGGAACTAAGGTTTAGCACCCGTTGGACCACCATCCTGAAGTCCTCAGGGTCCCAATCCCACTTACGCCCCTGGTGGGTCCTCAGGGGGGTCCTCGGTCCCGGCGTAATCCCAGGCGCCCCGGGCGCGTCGCCGGAGCGGCGCGATCCGGCGGCGGAGGTAATTGCCAAACACCATGGCCCCCGTGAGCCCCTGGGCTCGCAGGCCCGCTAGGCAGTCCAGGACGGCATCATAGCCGTCCCCCAGATCCACCGTCGCCCGCCAGCTTGGCGCCTGCGCTGGGGGCTGGCTCGGGAGTCGGAGGCGCGCTTCGTCGGGGAGGGGGGTGTAGAACCAGTCGCTATTCCAGTCGTCCCACTTCTTACGAAGGACGCACGGGATGTAGCGGTTCAACACCTGCCCCCGTGGCTGGAAGTAGCAGCCACCGACCACCTTCGGCGGCGATACCGGCTGCGCGGTGAAGAACCACCGAAACAGCCGAAGGGATGGGCGCACCCCAATGAACATCTCGCGCAGGTGTGCGAAGATGGCCAGCGTCATCACCGCGTTGGGGGTGAGGTGCGCCATCTGGAGGCCGTAGAACTCCAGTACGGCCAGGAAGAATGTGGAGAACGGCGGGATCAAGCCCGCCATGGCGAAGGAGAGGAAGAAGACGGACCGCCGGGCGTCCCTCGCCCAGCGCGACCACCTCCCGGGTGGCAGATTCCGGCATGAACCGACGCGGTAGCCCGGCCTTCCTCTCGTTGGTGATGCGGGAAGGCGGCAGCACGCTGCCGTCAAGCGGAACGGAGCTCCGCATCATGGCGCCGGCGGAGGGGGAGCTTGAGGACGAGAGCGCGTGGCGAGAGGAAGGCGAGAGAAATGAGAGAGCTAGAGCACGGATGGCAGAGGCAAGGAAAAAGCAGCGAGAGGAAGGAAACGAATCCCTTCCTCAGCGCCCTTTCTACCCTTGCCTCCGCCACGCTCGGCTCCTCGTTTCCCGCGCCCATCTTCTTGCCTCCTCGTTTCTCGCGCCCACGCCTCCACTAACCCTACTCGCCCGCTTCCGGCGCACGCGTCAGTCGTACGACCGTGGCGGTAGAGGAGGGGCAGATCGTGTGCGCATTAATCGCGCGCCGTTACCGTGAAAAGCGCCAATCATTACGTCCCCAGGCGAAATGGACCGACGTGTCCCGATCCGCGTGCTGCCTCGAGTAATGTTGCGGTTACAAGGAGACCGCTCATTAATGTCGACTGGCATTCTTCACCGATATGCGCGACTCACGACCGTAGGAGTCCTGCTCGCCCTTGGGGGCCGGTCCCACCTGTCACCAGGACCGAGGGGTGGCGTCAAGCCTGGGTGCCCCCCCCCCCGAGTGTGGCCACCCGGGCGTGACGCCGGGGGCTACTGTCGGTGACATGGGACTGGGGGTATCGAGACCAAAGGGAAGGGCAGCCACAGGGATCGACGTGGCCCATTCCCCCGGAGGGGTTGGGCCCGAGGGTGATGTGGCGGCTGCCCTCCCGGTTTCCCCCCGGGGTCAGGCCGCTCCCATTTCTGCCCCGAGGCCTGGGGCGCCCTGACCCCTTGTGGCTTTGGTGCCACGTGCTCACCTAACCACATTTATAGCGGTTCAGACGGGCGCACTACGCCGCAGTTAATGCGGCGTGGCGTGTGCATATCCGGTCTGTGACCGGTCACGGTGAGTGACCGGTCGCAGACCGATCAGATCGCGGGTTAGGTGGTGTCAGGATGCCTGTACGCCGCACGCGCGCCAAGCGGCCTGCTGCACGCCACGCCCCGTCCCATCAGAATGATGAGAGCCCTCTGTCTCTCGTCTCTCAGTCGGAGTTAGTATGCCAACTCCCGGAGTTGGTATGTCAGCCCCGGTCAGATGCTTTCCCGATTCCGGCGCAAGCGAGACGCAGAAGTCGCCCGCCATTTAATGAAGGTTGAAACATGCGTCCCCCGGGATGGGTCGACTGGCCGAGCGAAGGCGTGCTGCGACGTCTGTCAAAGGCTGCTTCCGACGATAGGATAGCCCTAAATGTAAAAGAATGTTTTTTTTCTTAGGCAGCTCGTGGCCTATGTGGTAGCCCCTTGCCATATAAAAGGAGGCCCAGGCCTAAGAAAAGCAGGGGACTCTCTCTGGATTCCATCATACTCTCAGATCTACCAGAACACAGGAATAGGGTATTACGCTCCTTAGCGGCCCGAACCTGTCTAAATCGCCTGCATCCACGCGTTTCCTTTTTTCTCGCTGGGATCCCACAGATCAGGGGCGAAGAATTTCACCTTGCGCCCCCGACCGAACCGGCAAAGGGGGGCCTGCGCGGTCTCCCGGTGAGGGGCTTCACGCTCCGTCACATGGGTTGAGGCGGTGGTGGCAGCAACGGCCGAAACAGAGCTGCCACTGAAGCGGTAGGACGGAGAATCGGAGCCAATGGATGTGGGCTGCAACAGCGACGGCGACGACGGCTAGGATAGAGATGTCGCTGGAGTAGTCGAATGCGGAGTCGAAGCCGGTAGACGCGGGCTGCACGGGACGAGCGGCCTTGACGGAGATGTCGCCGGAGTAGTCGGAGGCGGACCACAGAGATGTCGTCAGAGTAGTCAGACGCAGGCTGTGACAGCCGCGGTGGGGACGAGCTGTTGCCGAAGTGGTCAGACGAGGAGTCAAACGCGTGCGCGATGATGCTTCCGACGTCAACTCCATATGCTCCTCTCCACGTTCAAGTAGCTAGCAACAACATTCTATCTTCCTCTAGTCTATGCTCTATAGGAACAGAAAGTTCCAGTGACAGCAGAAATCAACAAGCCCAGACATTCTTATCTTCACTAACGTTTAGCAATAGGCGTATCATCCATACGATAGAACCCAATATCGTAAGTATCTCATGGTACCTTATAAGTATCACCTGATATCTCATAGGAATCATCTGATGCCTCGCAAAAATTAACGAGTACTAGGTGGTATCAATGAGTAGCAACATCTGATACCAACGAGTATCGGTCAATACCTATAGGTATCACCTGATACCTCGCAAAATATCACCTGATGCCTAGTAGGTATCACTTGATAGTGGTTAGATATCAAGACATGATACCTCAGAGGTATCACGACCTGATATCTTAACGGTATCTTCCTGTTCGAACAAGATTTCTTTGTATAGCAGCCCCCTTTCTTAATTGCTACACATGGTACGGTAGAATAATCTCCCCTTGTAGAATTCGGCACGGCCTCTTCAGGGCTCAGTGGGTCTGCCACTCTGATAAGCAACACTAGAATACGCTCTCTACGACTGCTCCTCCAATGACACGACTGACATGCCGGACGCGACGCCGGATTCGTCGCTGCCTTTCCTGGCGAAGAACGTCGGCTTGGCAGGGGCATGGAGCTCGACAGTGTCAGTGCCGAGCATCAGCACCACCGACGACATCACCGGCCGGTCCGCGGGGTCTCCCTGCACGCAGAGGAGTCCAATGTGGATGCATCTCATCACGTCGCTCTCCGAGAAGAAGCTGTTCATGCTCGGATCAACCATCTCCAGCACCGTTCCGGCCACCCATTGCTCCCAGATCTGCACCATTTTTGCAGTAACATCCATGAGCCAAAAATGCAACGCGACGTGCTCCTCTAGAGAAGGATGATGGTGATAAGATATTCAGATAACTCACCATGGTCAGGAGATCTTCAGGTTGTTGGGAGTTGTAGCTGTGGTTGTTCTTCCTGCCAGTCACGATCTCCAGCACCATCACGCCGAAGCTGAACACATCTGACTTGACAGAGTAGTTCCCACGTGTCAGGTACTCAGGAGCCATGTATCCACTGGAACAGCACGGTAATTTTACAGTCAGCAAATTACTACTTACTAGATGATAGATATATAAATTATGTACTACTTTAGCTAGACTTACTATGTGCCGATGACATTCTTGGTGACAGCCTGGGTCTGATCTCGACCGAAAATTCTTGCGAGGCCAAAGTCTGAAATCTTGGGGTTCATATTTGCGTCTAGCAAGATGTTGCTCGCCTTGAGATCGCGGTGGATTACCTTGAGCTGAGAGTCTTCGTGGAGGTATTGAAGGCCTCGAGCGATCCCGTTTATGATCTTGTACCTCTTCTCCCAGTCCAGTTGCTCACTTTTCTCGGTGTCTGACATTGATCACACAGAAAGGTGCGTTATAGTTGTAGATTAATGGATGGTACCAATCTTTACAGGAGAAACAGAGGAAAATTGAGGTTAAACATGGCTAAGTTTGTACCGAAAAGGATCAGGTCGAGGCTCCGGTTTGGAACAAACTCGTATACGAGCAGCCTCTCCTGTTGCTCCAAGCAGACGCCGACAAGGCTGACAAGGTTCTTGTGCTTCAGCTTCGCAACCAGAGCGAGCTCGTTCTTCAGTTCTTCCACCCCTTGTGTTGAGCTCTTCGACAATCTCTTCACTGCTATCTCGTAGCCGTCTGGGAGCACACCCTGTGAGAGATGAAACAAAAACTAAGCTTAATAAGCATGAAAGAATTCGATAGTGATTAACTGACATATATGCATTTTTCTCATACCTTGTACACAGCACCAAATCCGCCCTCACCAAGCTTGTTACTCTCTGCAAAATCACCAGTTGCAGATCGCAAAGTAGATATGTCGATGAGCATCGAATCTAAATTTTCAATGTCCTCTGCTTCAGTGGAGTTATTGGCATCTATCAACGTCAAAAAAATTGGATAAGCTTTTACTCATCTAAGGTCGCTTGAAGTGTACAGTATACTGGAGAATTTTGGAGAACATACATGTGTGCTTTGCTTTTGTTACCGGTGCCCGCCGCCTCCTCCAGAAACAGAGGCCAACCACAACGTTTATTGCTGCTATTGTAGGCAGCAGAATTATAAGAACCAATCCAGGGACGCTGTACTTCCTCCCTGAATTAACATTTTTGACAAGTAAAATGTCAGGCTAATTGCGTGCCACAAAATTATATTTCGACCAAAGTAATACATATATAATTCTTTTTCAAGAGAAGTACTCATTTACTAATCTAGCACAAGATGGAGACAGAGAATTCCACAGGCGCTTTGACTCACCTCCTTCAGGCGCCGGCGTGGACGCTGGCGGCGTCTGGTTAACTGCGGGCACCACAGCCGCCGGTGATGGTGACGGTGCCGGTGCCTGCGCCGGCGAGGCACCTGACGTTCCTGGTAGCCGTACAAGCATCGGTCCATCGAGAAAGGACGAGGTACTGTACTGGAAGCTGCACCTGACCGCGCGGACAAATCCTCTGACTCCGTTCTCGAAATATCCAATACCTCTCCCTATTATCTGCGCAAGGCAACTTCGGCAGCTCGCAGGCGTCAGGTCCGGCGTGCACTGCGCCCAGCTGTACACCTTGGGGAACTCCTGGTTGAAGTCGGCCTCCCCGGACGCGTACCGCCGCGTCGAGTTGTGCGCCGCGTAGTCGGCGGTGGCGTTCGCCAGCGCCGCGACGAGGCGGTTGAACCGCGCCTGCTCCGTCGTGACGTTCGCGTAGCTGCGGGTCCCGTATATCGGGATCTTCTCGGAGAAGTCGCCGGCAGCGATGGAGCCGTTGGTGTAGCTGAGCAGGCACGAGTCGTAGAAGATGGCGGCGACCTTGTTGTAGGCGCAGGCGTTCGGTAGGTCGAGGAAGGCCTGGTTGAGGCAGCCGAAGCAGGTGGAGGCGTTGGCGTCGCCGCGGCAGAGCGCGAGGGCGGAGACCTGGTCCGGCACGGCACCGACGCCCTCGACGGTGGCGAACAGGTCCGGCGAGGCGGAGGCGTTGCGGGGGAGGGTGGCGGCGATAAGGTTGATGTTGGCAAGGTAGCTGCTCCTCCTTGCCGGGAAATCGCCGGCCGTGTCGTTGCACAGTCCCCACGGGTACGACTCCGCGGCGCGGGGGAGCACGAGCAGCAGTGCGACGGCGGCGACTGCAACGGACGGGGCGACATGGCTAGCCATCGCGCACGGTGAAACCGGTGGTTCGAACCGAACTCGCTTTTGTAAATGGGAGTAAACTTATGACCGTCCGATACGGAAGAGACGACCATTCAAGTCGTTGGCCATTTCTGGCAGCAAAGATTGTTGTTCACTATGGCTGAGTTCTTAAATGAGTATGGCCCGAATAAATCTCTCTTTTATGATTCGTGTAAAAGTTTTTTATACAGAAGATTAGTTTAAAAAATTAAATAAATTTATTTTTTTAATTTATAATGACTAACAAGATTTAATGACTAACAAGATTAATCATTTGCTAATTGTTTACATCATTTTGCGTGGAGCCAAAATATCAAGCCTTACCTCCTTGCCGAAGTCACTATCATGTGCATATGAGTCGATTGCCGTGGACTCGTAGCTTGTTAGGCGTGCCACAACTAATCTGAATTTGGTTAGACATATAGTCCATCTGTTCGTCCAAGGTTTGAACCCGGCAAAACCCGAAAATAGTCTGGTTTGGATGGTTTGTGCCACACTGGTTTCACCTTTCACGGGCTAAACCGTCTACCCGTTTTCCTCCTCGGTAGTCGGTACACGAGCAGCCATAGCGTAGCGAGGAACACAGACGCATCGAGCGCACAGGACACGCCCCCGCAGCGATGCACAGCTGCCGCGGAGACTCGTGCAACATGCGCACGTCACGCACGCAGGGACGCAGCCGTGAAGGGGAAGAGGAAGGAGGCGGATTCAACGGGTTGTGCAGGACCCCAATATGGCCACAGGTACAATTGTATAGGCGCGCAAGAACGGGTTTGGTTGACGGGTGGACTGGTTTGAACCGAAACCATGAACCGTTATCTATGATGGTATTCCACTAAGGTCATGCTTGAGACAATTTTTCTCTAAATTATTGACCTGGATTGTTTATTTGATCAATACGATGAATTAATATTTAAAGAAATCGTAAATAGCATAGAACAGGTGGTCTCGTGAAGCCGATGTCACTGTTGCCTCGGCTCAAGAGTTGCGAAGCCACAACTCGGGGCCGTGCATTGGGTAAGTCCGGAGCCCCATGACGCACTTGCGAGAAAAGAGAAACAAAAGAGGTTTTGTGGGGGTTGTCGTCACCGCTCGCCACCACCGAGGACTCCCACCGAGGTCGTGTTGATGCTCCCCATCACAATAGATCTAGCAAGCTCGCAACAGATCCACTGCCATTGTGGCCCCTCAATCGTTGCGAGAAGAGGAGGGGGAAAGGGAAGGCCAGTGGTGAAACAGGAGGGTGGCACGGTGGTTGATGAGGAGAAAGGGGAGAGGTGGAGACCAGTAGCACAGTGGCATGGCGGTGTCGGTATTGTCGACGTTGTTGAAGAAAAATAGAAAGGGAATTGGTGGATGTCACGCCCCAAACTGGCCCCGGGCGGAGACCAGGGTAGGGCGGTCCAGATTGACCTGTATGTCTGTACCAGTCCCAGGAAATAGCGCTGGTACAACAGGAAGACAGAATATCACAACAACAGCGGTCTCTTTATTAAGAGTAGGATTACAACCAAGGTTGGAACTGCGGACAGAACCCGAGTTCACAACAGCATTACAAAAAGGCGAAAGCGGAAAGCGGAGACTAGCCCTAAGCCACAAGCAAAGCATTGGGGAAGGCCGAAACCCTACTACTGCTCGAAGTCTGCTTGCTCCTGGAAGAACTCTTCATCAGCAGGGTCCACCTCTTCATCTTCGAGAACTGGGGGGGTTTAATTGTATAGAGCAAGGGTGAGTACAGGAGTACTCAGCAAGTCAGGGGAATTAAGTGTTTAATGCAAGCTTCAAGGGAAAGCCAGTTATTTTTCACAATTGGTTTTAGTTTAAGACTTTAGAAACATCTAAGTAAGTGCTTCTCAACGACACGGATGAGAAAGTGCGTCTCATCCGGCCGGAGCAGTGAAAATGTATCGATTGATTCTTGTCGGCACGAGAGGCTCCCTGCCAATCGTTTACCGACCCGGCTGCACCAACAGCCACAACTCACACACGCCGGTACGAGAGGCTCCCTGCCAATCGTCACCGACTCCGGCTGCTTCAACAGCCACAAGTCAACACATCGGTACGAGAGGCTCCCTGCCAATCGTCACCGACTCCGGCTGCTTCAACAGCCTTAAACCAAGCACAGAACGGAAAACCTCACACCAACAGCAGTTCACAAGGTGTTCAATAAAACTACGCTAAGGAATCACCTCACATCCGCCCATGACCGTGGGCACGGCTGTTCGAACAGTTGTTAACCTCTGCAGAGGGGGTACACTTTACCCACACGACGTTACTAACCCCGAATCACCCAGCCCGCGACCCTCGGTCACGTCTGGCGACCTTGAGGCTTTCACGACAAGGCATTTCGAAAGCCGACTCAGGGTCATCTTATGCCAACGGGAGGGGTCCCACGGACCAACACCAGGTTAGGTCCCAGACCATACTGTGCCAGGAAGCCCAGGGGTCCTCCCCGACACCACCCCGGCGAATCCACTTGTCCCTTGGCATCAAGATTTCCCTGGCCTAGCTAATTACTCAGCCAGGGGCGTCCCATATCACCCATGTGGTCGTACTTGACATATGCTTGGATGTAATTCCCAAGGAATCGGTCCTTAGAGCGAGAACGGGCAGACCGTACCTCCAGTACGTCTTCCGTACCGCGAGTTTTAGAAACTCACTTTAATTTCAAGACACCGACCCAAGTGTCGGGTTTTCCAAGCATTTTGTAAACTCAAGTTTTACCAGGTGGTCAATTTTAAAGTTTGAGGGGAGTCTCGATATTCGTACGCGAGGTACGGATACCGAGGCATCACCTGAGGGGTGACAAGGGTGTAGGGTATTCAAATATCAAGGAAGGTGAATGCAGCAAATGGGTAGGGCCTGACGGTTATATTGCAAACCGAGGCCAAGTGCCAAGTGTAACCTAAAATGCATAGTTTGGCGAAATCAAAATACTTAATTTAAATTATAGGTTCAATTGATCAAAGGTGACTTGCCTTGCTCGAGATCTTGAGCTTCTTCCTCGAAATCCGCGCACTGCGGGTCTTCGGGCTCCGAGACTACACGCGAAACGAGACGACTCAACAAAGCGATAAAAGAAGCCCTATTAAAGACCACTAAGCGTGCCATTGGATAGATCTCGATTTTTGAGGAATTTTGGAAGTGGAACGGAGTTAATCGGACGAACGGTTGAAAAGATATGAATTTCCGAAGATTAAAGGATTTTCTGGAATAAAGAAAAGGAATTATTAATTCCCTGGAAAAAGAAAAGAAGGAGGGACCGAAATTGGACTTTATTTTGGGCGGCTAAGGGCAGCCCAAAAGATTTGAATGGGCGCGGCCGAATTAATTGGGCCGACGGCCCGAAGGGATTGGCCCATGGCCGATCGGCGCGCGAGAGGGGAATAGGCCGGTGGGCCGAGGAGACTGATGGGCCGATAGGCCTGGCGGCGAGGCCGACGGACGGGAGCCGATGGGCCGACAAGGGAGGCCGATGGGCCAACAAGGGAGACCGATGGGCCGATAGGCTTGGCGGCCGAGGCCGACGGACGGGAGCCGATGGGCCTAGCGGGAGCGAGGCCGATGGGCCGGGGCAGGCCGCGGCCTACGCGGACGGCCGATTCGGTGGACCGTGCCCGTCGCGCGGCGCTAGGACGGGGCCCGCCTGGCAGCGGCGCGGTCTACGCAGACCGAGCGCACGGAGGGAAAAGAGGGAGTGCGTCGGCTGGCGCTTGCGTGGCGCCTGCGTGGCGGCCACGTAGGCCGGCCGGGCAAAAAAAAGGGGAGAAGGCGCCGGGCGACGGCGGCGACGGCGGAGGGGGTTTCGTGCGGCGCGGTGCGAGGCCGGCGACGGGGAGTGGCGCCGGGGCAAGAGGGGAGACAGAGGAATCGAGCCGTTGGCTCGGATCGGGCCGCGGGGGAGCGACGGCGGCTGGCGACGGCGCGGGGCAGCGGCGGTAGAAGCGGCGCGGGGATGGAACGGAGAAGAGGGGCGGCGACCTTGGCGGCGCCCAGAGGGGGTTTCTACGGGGAGCTAGCGGCCTAAAACACGAGAGGGAGGGGGAGGTGGAGAGGAGAGAGGGATTTACCGCGGCGGGGCGGCAAGCGGGAAGGAGGCCGACGGCGCGGGCGCGGGCGCGGGCGCGGCGAGGCGGCACGATCCCAGGCCGGGGAAGAGGATGAGGGCGCCGGGCTCCTCTTCTCGCGGCGGCAGACGGCAAGAGGAGTGGTGGCGCGGCGCGAAGGGTTGGAAGGGGACGAGCTCGGCGGCGGGCGGTAATGGCGGCCGGGAGCGAGGGGGGGGTTTTTATGGGGAAGGAGGCAAGGTCGGTTTGGGGAGCGGAAAGTCGGTCCGCGGAGGCGGTGGAGCGCGGCGAGGGGACCGCGCGGGCGCTCCCCGCGCTAGCGGCCAAGCGCGGCAGCGGGTGACGTCGGCGGCGGTCGGCGGCCGAGGAAAAAGAAAAAGAAGAGGGAGGAAAGGGGAGTCGGTCCCTTGCCGAGACGGGAAAGGGCATGGGGAGAGGGAGAGCGCGCGCTGCTCAGCGCCTTGGCGGCAAAGCGCGCAGGCGGCGGGGCCGAGGGGACCAGCGGCGGTCTGCGGCGACGGAACGGCGCCGGCGGGAGCCGTTGGGGAGAAGAGAGAGAGAGAAAAGAGAGAGAGAACTGGCGGACCCGGCTCGGGCGCGCGCGGGCCGAGCGGCCTGGCACGGCCCAGCGGGAAAAAGGCGGCCGGGCCGGCGGCACGCGGGAGAGAGCTGGGCCGGGAGGCGGCCCAGGGAAGGAAGAGGAGAGAGAGGGGGGGAAAACAGGCCGAGAGGGGCTGGGCCGGCGGCGGCCCGAGGGGGAAAGAGAGGGGCTGAAAGCCGAAGGGGAAATTCGGCCCAGGTCAAGGGAGGTAAACCAGACTTTTCCAGAGAAAAAGAAAGGGGGAGTTTGAGGGCTCGGATTTGAAATCCGATTTCGCGGTTTTCTCCGGGATTGAGCTGAGAGGGGAGACACGAGACCTTGGCACACAACAAAACTCAACTGAAGAGCAAACTTTCGCAATTAGGGTTTTTAGCAGATTAGTTTTCCCGCTAACGCCGCGACAAAACGGGCGTTACAGTGGAGAGATAAAGAGAGATAGTGTGGAAGGGAGAGGAAAAAGATAGGATGGGAGAGACTAACCATGGATCCATATAAAGGTTAGAGGTATATATGTATTTTTTTTATTGTTATAGGTTCTAAAATATAAAAATTCTAGTTGATTCAATAATAAAGAATATCATAAAAGTTAACACAAATAATTAAGGGCTAAAACATAAAGAAAAAATTGAGGGTAGTCTACATGTGTGGTCTCCATTGCTGGTGTCCTTGTATGACCACTCGTCTGTCACATGTACTGAGCTTTGGTCGCGTTAGGCGAATACTTTTCACGAGTCAAACATGCGTGGCCACTTGGCCAGTCGCATGCAAACTTGCCAAGTTTGCAAATTTGTCCGGAAATTTGCTACTGATGTGATGCCACATTGCCAATTTGATTACAAGTTGCATTATTGCGAATTGCAGCACGGGCGTGATTGTCCGCCGCTGCCTTTCCCACCGGGAACCTGTGAATCCCAAGACCAGTGAAGTCACCGATTAGTAACTGGTCTTTGGCTTTTGCGATTCCATCGCTTTCTATGGCCGTCTGCGCACTGGATTCCTCCACAGCTCCCTCCACTCCCATGGTTTCGCCGGCACTTCATCCCGCTGTACGTACAGGCGATCAGGCGATCAAGCATTCACTTTGAAATTTAAATACGTTTTCACTGATCTGAACAAATAATCGCTAATTTACAATACAATTCAAAAATTTTGACCAGAGACTCCATGCCCATATTCACTGGTAAATTGGTATATTAGGTTGTACTCGTGTGTGTAAGACTGTAAGTGCATGGTGGTGTGTGTAAGGCTCCATTCAATTCTTTTTGGGTCTATCTAAAATATGACTACAGATTTTTTAGAGAAAAAATGTCAAATGTAATTACAGTATAAATTTAGTATAATTACATGGATAAGTTATATGCAAGTTACGTATAAGTTAAATGTAAGTTAACAAAAAGAGATGATTGCGCTGGTTTGGATGGCATAGGTCACGGGTTCCATTCCCTTGCCTCCCATGTGTTTTTTCTCATATAGCATGAATCTTTAGGCTATTGAACGGTCCAAAAATCAATATATTCCCCCCCCCCCCTCACTTTTTAGCAACTCTGTTCTTTTTTTAAGCTAGTTAGTGGCACCGAAAACAAAATAATCCAGCGCACGACTAATTAAGTATTGATTATTATAAATTTAGAAAATAGATTTATATAATTGTTTTAAAATATTGTTTATATAGAAAATTTTTTCACGAAAGATACGTTTAATAGTTGTGAAAAATGTACTTACGGAAAAAAAAAGGAACTCAGCCAACTGACAGCTGGTTGCAAGAATCAGCGACGACTTGAATGGTCGTCTCTGTCTCTCCGCCGTATTGGACGGGTCTACTCTATCCCCGTGGTCCCGTGTAGGAACTAGAAAAATCGAACTCCTCCTACCTTCCTCTTTGCACATGCGGAAATGCCCGATGGATTGCCGTCTCATCCTGTTCGTAGCCATCGTCGACGTCGCGCTGCAGCTCGTGCCCCGCGCTGCCGGCGAGCCATGGCCAGTGTGCGGACAGGACTTCGGCACCTTCACGCCCAAGAGCAGGTTCTTCGCCAACCTCCAGATCATCGCCGCCACGCTTCCCCGTAACGCCTCGTCGTCGCCGGACCTCTACGCCACCGCCGTGGACGTCGGCGCCGTCCCAGAGCAGGTCTCCGCCGCGGCGCTCTGCCGAGGCGACGTCAGCGCCACGTCCTGCCTCAGCTGCCTCACCCAGGCCTTCGCCGACCTGCCGAACGCGTGCGGCAACTCCAAAGACGCCACCACCTACTACGACAGGTGCATGGTCAGCTACTCCGACATCCACTTCCTCTCCGACGAAGACGACCCGACGAAGATCGAGGCGTACACGGTGAACAACGACAACAAGGTCTCGTCGGAGCCGGACCGGTACAACCGCCTCGTCGCCGCGCTTGTCAACGCCACCGCCGATTACGCGGCGTACAACTCCACCCGGCGGTACGCGTCCGGTGAGGCCGACTTCAACAAGGAGTTCCCCAAGGTGTACAGCTTGGCGCAGTGCACGCCGGACCTGTCGCCGGCGAGGTGCCGGAGTTGCCTCGCCAAGATCGTGGCGCAGGAGCTGTGGTCGTACAAGGACAACATCGGAGGCAGGACCCTCTCAGTCAGGTGCAGCTTCCGGATCGAGACCGCGCCTTTCCTCAATGGCACGATGATGGTGCGGCTACCAGCAACATCAGCGCCGTCTCCGGCGCCGCCGGTCAACGTAACGCCTTCAGCGGCGACGCCGGGACGAGGTGAGTCGAAGTGTATACTACTACACATCTTCGTGTGACATTACTGGCATTATTGCACAATTAGTCAACTACACGTTTATTATTTCCAAGAAAAAAGATATTTGCTACTAGTATAGTACAGGACAGTACAGAATCTGTCCATAGAAATCAACGTGTTTTTTCTACTAAAAAAATATTTTTTACTTAACATGATAATCTAGTAAACTTTGTGACTTTTATTTGACCTGACATTTTTCTTCTAAAATCGGTTAATTCACAGAGACAAAGTACAAGGTTCCTCGCCTGGTTCTTATAATACTGCTCCCGATAATAGCAGCCATAAACCTTGTGGTTTGCTTCTGTGTCTGGAGGAGGAAGCGTCCAGTAATAACAAAAGCAAAGCAGACAAGTATGCCATACAAAATTCTCCATTTTTAAACATTTCAGCTGACCAACAATGCAGAAACTTATCCAGTTGTTGTGATGCTGACATTTAAACAGATACCAACTATTACGCTGAAGAAGATGACGTTGACAGTGTAGACTCCATGCTCATGGACATTTCTACTCTGCGAGCTGCAACTGGGGATTTTGCAGAGAGCAACAAGCTTGGTGAAGGTGGATTTGGAGCGGTGTACAAGGTACTGACAAAGAAAAAAAAACAAGTCTCTGATTTACAAACCAAAACTAATTTAATTAGCATATTTTGAATCTTCACAGGGTGTTCTTCCAGACGGCAACGAAATCGCAGTGAAGAAACTGTCAAAGAGCTCAACACACGGAGTGGAAGAGCTGAAGAATGAGCTTGCTCTGGTTGCGAAGCTGAGGCACAAGAATCTTGTAAGCTTTGTAGGCGTCTGCCTGGATCAACACGAGAGGCTGCTTGTCTACGAGTTCGTTCCTAACCGGAGCCTTGACCTGATCCTCTTCGGTACTAATACTACTAATAATTGAGTCTATACTATCAATTCTCTCCTCTGTTTTCTCTGCAAAGGTTGATATCATCACATTGATCTATCAACACCTTTTTTTATCATTGCCAGACACTGAGAAACGCGAGGAACTTGACTGGGGAAGGAGGTACAGGATCATAAACGGCATCGCTCGAGGCCTGCAATACCTCCACGAAGACTCTCAGCTCAAGGTAGTCCACCGTGACCTGAAGGCGAGCAACATCTTGCTAGACGCGAATATGAACCCCAAGATTTCAGACTTTGGTCTCGCGAGAATTTTCGGTCAAGATCAGACCCAGGCTGTCACGAACCGTGTAGTCGGCACATAGTCAGTAACCACACAATAACTGTAGCAGATATTCAATCTTCCAGTAATTAAGTTGTTAACTACTATTAGTTAACCGTGGCTTTAATTATCTTCTAGTTTCAGTGGATACATGGCGCCCGAGTACATGATGCGTGGGAACTACTCTGTCAAGTCAGACGCGTTCAGCTTCGGCGTCATGGTGCTGGAAATCGTGACCGGAATAAATAACAACGACTTCTACAACTCTCACCAATCGGGAGATCTCCTGACCACGGTGAACATGCAGCATAGCTCATATCTCTGAATATCTGATAACCTATACCCTGCAGATCACAGTGCAGTTTGGCTGATGGGATGCCACTACAAAATGATGCAGGTATGGGAGCGTTGGATGGCCGGAACCGTGGATGAGATGGTAGACCCGGCCATGAGCGGGAATATCTCGGCGAGCGACGTGCGGAAGTGCATCCATGTAGCGCTCCTCTGCGTGCAGGAAAACCCCGCGGATCGGCCGGTGATGTCGTCGGTGGTGATGATGCTCGACAGCGAGACCGTCTCTCTCCAGGTGCCCTCCAAGCCGGCCGGCGTTCTTCGCCAGGAACTGCGGAGCTGAATCCGGCGTCGCGTCCGAGGATTCAACCGCGTCAGTGCAGAACATGTCATACAGAGTATTGCTCGGTCCTGCAGGATATGGAACTTGCGCTGCCGTTTGGTGGTTCCGAACCCTATAGAAAGGAGGATTGTGCTACTGTACGGACATGCAAGAATCATGAAAAGTTTGCAGAATTATTGTACAATTGTATGATGTATTACATGGAGCTTGTAGTACTACGTCAAAATAAGGTAGACATCAACGGAGGGCCAACATTTCTCTAAACCCACCTTATGTATGGGCCTTTCTGTTCAATGGGCCATGATCATTTTCCGTCGAGTTTAATTGTCATCCCTAAGCCGCAAAAAAATCTTCATCCTTCAACTTAAAAATCCTAAGACAGTATAGAAGCTGATTTGGCGAATTTTTTGTATTTTTAGAATTTTTTTTTTAATATTTACAGAAATATTATAGCGCCGAAAAAATTTGCAAAAATAGACCCTGCCGCCCTTCGCAAGGGCGGCAAGCCGACGTGGCACACGCGCGCTGGACGGCGCGGGACGGCCGTCAAGGAGGAGCTGGGCGTTTTGCACTCTGCCCCCTTGCCGCCCTGGCAAAGGGCGGCAAGGCCCCCTTGCCGCCCTTACAGAGGGCGGCAGGCCTGCCCGCCTATAAAACCCAGCCGGCTGCTTTCAGGAGGCCATTCCCTCCTCACCTCGCCGTCAAGACGCACACGGCGCCGTGTGCCACGTCAGCTTACCGCCCTTTCAAAGGGCGGCAGGATCTATTTTTGTAATTTTTTCCGGCGCTATAATATTTCTGTAAATATTAAAAAAAAATAATCTAAAAACAAAAAAAATTCCTGATTTGGCTGAGGTGACGCCTACGTGACATGAGACCCATATGTCATTAACATCCTTCTCTACTCCCAATCTCATCTCTTCCTTTCTAAAAATATCCCCTCGGATCAAAAGAGGCCTATTACCTGCGAGCCTTCAGATTTTCATGCATTGGAATGAATGATCAGAAATGTTTATACTGTATTTTGAATCCTAGATATACAGGTTTTTAAATTGTTTAGCAGAGATTAAAATTGAGGACAAAATAGTTTGGTGCCTCTCAACAAATGAGAGATGCACTAAAAAAACATTTTTGCATACGATCAAAACCCAATTTTTTGTGTGGTTGGGCCGCTCGTTTGTCCGAAAGTGTATGCGAAAATCGCTATTTTTCCATGCAGGTGACGCACAAGCACGCGAAAATCAGATTTTCGCGTGCGGGCGCTTATGTCATCCGCACGCGAAAATAAAAATCGCGAAAAAAATTCTCAAAAATCCCATCTACCGCCGCTCGTCATCGCCGTCGTTGTTGCCCCAGTTTGCCGCCGCTCGTCATAGTCGTCGTTGCCAAGGCCGCTGCCTGTGTGCCTCCCCACCACCGAGGTCGTCGCTGAGGCCCCCACCGCCGAGGCCGTTGCCGAGGCCCTCATCGAGGCCACCGCCACCGAGGTCATCGCCGAGGCCACTGCCACCGCGCCTCCCCACCGCCGGATCCGCTACTGCCGCTATCTCCGCCTCCCCACTGTCGGATCTGCCGTCACCGCACTCCCCATCGCCGGATCCACCGCCTCCACACCTCCACCAGCGCCGCGCCTCCCAACTACCGGATCCGCGCGTCAAAGGCCGAGCCTACCACCGCCCGAGCTCGCCGTAGCTCTCATGCGCATCGCCGCCGCCACCGCTGCCGTTGGATCCATCGCTAGACCCGCTGGATCTGCCGCTAGACCCATGACCTCTGGCTGTCGGGAGAAAAGAAGCTGAGGGAGAGAGGGAGGAGAGGCGGCGGGATAGACGGTCGGCGGCCGAGCCTTCGTTGATGCTGCCGTCGCCGACACTGCTCCTGCCGTCGCCCGAGAGGTTGGGGAGAGAGAGGAGAGGTTGAGGAGAGGTTTGGGGAGAGGCCGAGAGAAGTTGGAGAGAGGGAGAGAAATGAGTGTGGAGGGAGAGAGAGAGGGGAAAATGAGAGGTGAGAAAGAGAAAGTGAGGAGATAAGGATGAAGACTTGAAAAATTTTGAAGATGCTAAGAGGGAAGAGAGAAGGGTTGTTAGACTTTGTAGGTGGACCTTTAAAAGGTCCGCTTGTGAAAATGCATTTTTGCATGCAGCTGCTTAGGAGACCCGCCTGAAAAACTAAGTCTATTTTCGTAGGCGGGTGTCTTAAGCGAGCGCATGTGAAAATGCGGCCCTTCAACCGACCCCAAGGAAACGATTTTTATAGATGGGAGCAGTTATGGCCCATCTGTAACTTAAAAGGGGTCTCGTCCAAAAGAATTAATTTTGCAGTAGCGAGGGTTAGGGGTGGGAGGATGATTGGGAATAAGATGGAAAGAAATTTATATGGAAAATGATTTACAAGATAAGTAGTAGTGTAAATAACGGTACAAATGACTATATTGTTGAATAAAATTGAAATCCTAAGTACACTTATATTTTGGAATGGATAAAGTAATTAACAAAATGCAATCAAACTCACAACCATACATTAATATATTCACCAAAAACTCACCAGTACTCTGGCATTCTTATCATCGAGAAGAAGAGCTCAAGTGGCGCACGTGCAACCAAACAGGCTAGGCAGCAGTACAAGCTAGTCAACCGAGAAAAAAACACTACGTACTACAGTTGGCAGATCAAAGCACATGCCCGATGTACGAACATAGACCAAACAATGAGAAATTCAACTGATATTAACGTGAAAATGTGGCGACAGATGTACATCAAAATTGTTTTGCTTTCCTTGCATCGCGCTAGCTCCTCAACGATGACCCTTACTGCTCGTTATAAATTCACGCCCTCTTATCACTCACTCCTCACATAGTCACATAGTGGAATTCGACTATACTCAAGTCTGCCACGCTAAGCAGGACTGGAGATGACGCTCACTCACCTCCTCCGCGTTCTCTTAGCCACCGCATTGCCGCTGCTCTTTCTCTCCCATGCAGGTAATCAGAGATGTACAAACTACAAAGGCTGAAAGGTAATTAATCACTTCGTAACAATCACAACGAGATGTTTGTTCTTTACACAGCAGATGCGGGCGAGTTGGGCGTGTGCTACGGGAGGGATGCGGACAATCTGATGGACCCACAATCCGTGGTGAACCTTCTCAAGGCGAACGGCATCACGATGGTGAGGATCTTCGACGCCGACCCGACGGTGCTGAGGGCGTTGGCTAACACCGGCATCAAGGTGATGGTGGCGCTACCCAACTCGGATTTGGGTTCCGCCGGCTGGGATCCAGGTTATGCACACAGGTGGGTGGAGAACAACGTGGTGCCGTACTACCCGGCCACGCTGATCAATGGTGTGGCTGTGGGAAACGAGGTGTTTGATCAGGCACCTCACCTCACCCAGCAGCTGGTGCCGGCCATGAGGAACGTGCATGCAGCATTGGTGAGGCTGGGCCTCACCGGCACCATGAAGGTATCCACACCGATTGCGTTCAGTGCTGTCAAGGTGTCATACCCGCCATCCGCAGGTGCTTTCCGGGATGACATTGCACAGTCGGTGATGAGCCCCATGATTGATTTCTTGCGACAGACTGGCTCCTACTTCATGGTAAATCTCTATCCATTCTTTGCATACGCGGATCCTTCTAACAAAATCTCCCTCGAGTATGCCACGTTCCGCCCCAACGCTGGTGTGTTCGATTCGGTGAGCGGTGTCACATATTACAGCCTCTTCGACGCCGAGCTAGATGCAGTTTACTACGCGATAGACAAGGTTTCTGGTGGTAATGAGAGGGCCTCGTTAGCCCGAGCAAGAGGATGGATGCCCATTAGAGTTTCAGAATCAGGGCACCCCTCTGGTGGTAGAATCCGCTCGGAGGTCATAGAAGCCAACACTGAAGGGGACTCGGTGGCAACTAAAGCTAACGCTCAAGCATACAACAATGGCCTTGTCAAGCGAGTCTTGTCCGGGGCCTCTGGTATGGAGGATGTTTCTGCATACATATTCGCTCTGTTCAACGAGAACAAGAAGGGTGGGCCGTCTATAGAGAGCAACTTTGGTCTGTTCTATCCGGATGGGATGAAGGTGTACGACGTTGACTTACATGGTGGTGGTACCTGTCCCACGAAGGAGAGCTGGTGCGTGGCGAATGCGGCTGTTGGGAACGCACGGCTGCAGGGAGCGCTGGACTGGGCGTGTAGTAACGGCGCGGACTGCAGTGCTATTCAACAGGGAAAAGTATGCTACAAGCCAAACACTATGGTTGCACATGCATCTTATGCATTCAATGACTATTACCAGCGTAATGGCAAGGCAAGCAGCGCGTGCGACTTTGCCGGTGCTGCTTACATCGTCTACAAGCCATCACCAAGTTAGTTTCCATTCAATGACCATCTTTTAAGATAAATAAGGTTTTACATAGTGTGCATTCTTATTGTGATATCTATCTTACTATGTTTTACATGTTTTATATATAAATTGCTTGTTGGGAATTAGGCATCTGTGACCCAAACCCGAGTTGGTGCGTTGCGAATGGGGAGGTCGGGGACATGCGGTTGCAGGTAGCGCTAGACTATGCATGCGGTAGCTGCGCAAACTGTAGTGCCATCCAGCCTGGTGGACGGTGCTTCGATCCTGACACCAAGGTGGCGCATGCAACCTATGCATTCAATGACTATTACCAAACCGCTGGCAGGGCAAGTGGCTCGTGTGACTTTGGTGGCGCCGCTTCCATCATCAACCAGGCACCGAGTGAGTTCACACGCTTATGCATACTTTTATTTCGTGTTGTAAATTGTTATCTTATAAGCGTTTGTTCAATCATTCATTTACAGAGATTGGAAACTGCGTACTCCCACCAAGCAAAACTTCTTCAATTGAACATATTTTACTGAAGACCAAAGGTAGCTTACCAAAAGCTCATCAGTGAAAATGGGATTGAAGAATAACCCCGTATTACCGTGCTGAGAAAATAAGGATGAGATTGTACTTAGATTCTGGTTCAGAATTTTAGGTATATACCGTTCGCTCTTGTTGAATAAAATTCCTTTTTACACAATGCAGAAAAAATGTACAATAAACTCCATCAAACTCCTAGAGTGCAATGGAAAATTTGGAAATGCAAATACACTTAAGTCCTATTTGGGTATCTTTCTTGCAGCTGCAGTTTCTCCTAGAATCTTTAGCTCCCTAAATAGTCCATATTCTTGCTCAAACTATGAGAACCAATGATCTGACTACATAATTCAGAAAATGAACTAAGCCAAAACTAGGAAAAACAACGATTTCTCATAATTGCTACCTCTCCCAAACAGGGCCTTATACTGCTATACAGTAGATTGATAATGTGTCCAAATTACCTGTTTCGACGGTTAATTGTTCATTTATATGCTACAAATCTAGAACTCTACCTACTGCAGACTGCAGACAAGGTGTTTGATGATATGCCATGTTTAGGAACATCACTAATAGTTCAGCTTGTGCAAAGAACATAAAATAACTGGCCATATAAGAGTATAATGTAATGACAACAGCTAGAATATTTAAATCTACCTTCTAAGGTGCAGATCAAACCATACGCAGATGGTTGAATGAAGTAGACAAACAATGGTGGCAGTTCAAACTACAAAACTCTGTGTGTGTGTGTGTGTGTAGGTAGGATTGTTGTTGGAATGGGGAGGGGGAAGGGTTATCTGGGGTATATGTCAGTAATTGTAATCCTAGTCACAGAGATATCCTCTTCATAGATTGCATTAGGCCGATCATACACGGGTTGCTCAGAGGGTTGAGAACCTGAGTCTCCATCAAAGAAGAATGCAGGCTGTGCCGGTGGCTGAAGATTCATGTTTTCCCTGCTCAACATGAAAATGACAGATGACATGTGAGGCCTGTCATGAGGATCTAACTGGACACACAGCAGCCCAATACGGATGCATCGTAGTACTTGACTTTGAAATTGCCCTTCAAACAATTGGTCAATCAATCGTGTAACTGACCCTTTTGTCCAGCAATTCCAAACTTGTTAGATGGTTTGACATTAGTTTGTTATCTGAAGCTTAATACAGAATACTTCCGGGTATGATATGATGGATATTGCAGTATGTAAATATACTAAGGTTGTGTTCTTTCCCCAACTTTCCAAACTCACCTTTCTCGTTTTTCACGTGCATGTTTTTTAAGCTGCTAAACGGTATGTTTTTTAAAAAAATTTTCTATACGAAAGTTGTTTTAAAAAATCATATTAATCCATTTTTCAAAAAAATTTAACTAATACTTAATTAATCATGCAATAATATGTGCTTCGTTTTGCGTGCTGGAGAGGAGAGGTTCCCAACCCCTCCTCCCAAACACACCCTAAAAGTATATCTATACTGGAGTAAGCTCAGCCTTATTGAGCACTTACATCACTAAGGAGATTCCCGTGATCATGATTGATTCCTAAGAAAAATGGATCATGGCGTATGTGTGTTGATTGTAGAGTGATTAACAATATCACCATTCGATATCGTCACCCCATTCCATGCTTAGATGACATGCTTGATGAATTGGGTGGTGCTGTTGTGTTTTTTAAAGTTGATTTGTGTAGTAGATAGCACCATATTTGCATGAAATTGGAAGATGAATAGAAAACTGCTTTCAAAACTAAGTTTGGTTTTTATAAGTTGTTAGTTATGCCTTTTGGATTAACTAATACACCAAGTACTTTCATGCGCTTAATGAACGAGATTTTGCGTTCTTTCATTGAAAAATTTATGGTGATATACCTTGATGATATATTGATTTATAGGAAGTCTATGGATAAACATCTTGATCATTTATGTGATGTTTTTAATGCTCTTCGTTAGCACGTTTATTTGTAACCTTAAGAAGTGCACCTTTTGCACGGATCGAGGTTCTTTTCTTGGCTATGTTGTCACTTCGTAGGGAATTGAGGTTGATCAATCCAAGGTGAAAGCTATATAAGGATGGCCTGTCCCAAAAACTATCACACAAGTGCAAAGTTTTTTAGGCCTTGCTGGATTTTACCACCACTTTGTGAAGGATTTCAGTACCATTGCTACACCATTGAATGAGCTTACGAAGAAGGGAGTGCATTTCACTTAGGGCACAACACAAGAGAACGCCTTCAACATGTTGAAAGATATGTTGACACATGCACCTCTCCTCCAACTTCCAGATTTTAATAAGACTTTTGAACTTAAATGTGATGTTAGTGGGATTGGATTGGGTGGTGTTTTGTTACAAAAGGAAAAGCCTGTTGCATATTTTAGTGAAAAATTGAGTGAGCCTATTCTGAATTATTCCACTTATGATAAAGAATTGTATGCTCTTGTGAGAACATTAGAAACATGACAGCATTATTTGTGGCTCAAAAAATTTGTCATACATCTTTGAAGCATATTCATAGTAAAAAAAAACTGAACCGTAGACATGCTAAATGGGTTGAATTTATTGAATCTTTTCCTTATGTCATCAAACACAATAAAAAGAAAGAAGAATATCATTGCTGATGCATTGTCTAGGAGATATACTTTGTTGACACAACTTGATTACAAGATCTTTGGCCTAGAAACAATTAAAGACCAATATGTTCATGATAATGACTTTAAAGATGTGTTGATGCATTGTAAGGATGGGAAGACATGAAACAAATTCGTCTTCAATGATGGGTTTGTTTTTATAGCTAACAAACTATGTATTCCAGCTAGCTCCGTTCGCTTGTTGTCGTTGCAGGAAGCACATAGCGGTGGGTTGATGGGGTATTATGGAGCCAAGAACACCGAGGACATACTTGCTAGTCATTTCTTTTGGCTAAAGATGAGAAGAGACATGGAGAGATTTGTTACTCGTTGTACTACATGTCAAAAGGTTAAGTCACGCTTAAATTCACATGGTTTGTGTATGTCTCTACTTGTTTCTATTGTTTCTTGGAAAAATATTTCAATGGATTTTGTGTTGGGATTACCTAGGACCAAGAAAGAGCGTAATAGCATTTTTGTGGTTGTGGATAGATTTTCTAAAATGGCGCATGTCATATCATGTCATAAAACTGATGATGCTACTCATATTATCGATTGGTTCTTTCGAGAAATTATTTGCTTGCATGGTGTGCCCAACACAATTATTTCTAATCATGATACTAAATTTCTTAGCATTTTTGAAGAATTTTGTGGGCTAAATTAGAGACTAAACTTTTGTTTTTTTACTACTTGTCATCCCAAAACTGATGGTCAAACTGAAATTACGAATAGAAATTTGTCTACTATGTTAAGAGTTGTTTTAAAGAAAAATATTAAGATGTGGGAAGAATGTTTGCCTCATATTGAATTTGCTTATAATCGTTCATTGCATTCTATTACAAAGATGTGCCCTTTTGAGATTGTTTATGGATCGTTGCTTCGTGCTCCTATTGATTTGATGTCTTTGCCATCTTCTGAAAAACTTAATTTTGATGCTAAACAACGTGCTGAATTGATGTTAAAACTATATGAAACAACTAAAGAAAACATTGAGCGCATGAATGCTAAGTATAAGTTTGTTGGTGACAAAAGTAGAAGGGAACCGAGTTTTGAACCTGGAGATTTGGTTTGGTTGCATTTGAGAAAGGATAGGTTTTCTGAATTGAGAAAATCTAAACTGATGAATAGAGCTAATGGACCATTTAAAGTGTTAGCAAAAATTAATGAGAATGTAAATAAGCTTGATCTGCCTGCAGATTTTGGGGTTAGTCCCACATTTAACATTGCTGATTTGAAGCCATATTTGAAAGAAGAAGATGAGCTTGAGTCAAGGATGACTCCAATTTAAAAAGGGGAGGATGATGAGGACACATCACTACCATCGATACATCCACGTCTACTCAAGTACAACATCATGGTCCTATTACCCACGCTCGTGCACGTCAACTCAACTATGAGGTGAGTTCATTCTTGTGTTCATGTTCATCATATTATTACCCTGGAGTCGCCTGTACTCTTGTTTTACTTAGGAATGATGGAGAGGATCAAAATGAGAGAGAAATCGCGCGGGCTAGGTTCGGACTGCAGGAAAGCACCAATTTGTGATGATCGTCACGACTTCATGCGGACTCCGTTTTGGACATGCAAGTACCTCATGGAAGTCTTATTAAGTCTACTTTCAAGTGGATCCGGCCTTATGTCTATATCTGTTCTGGAAATGCTGCAATTATCGTTTTACTACCAAGGCATTTTTTTGTCCACAATGCTGCGTCACCTTATTTGGGCCCAATGGGCTGTGAATCAAGTTGAGTCCATTAGGGACACATCTTAGGGTTGAAGGACAACCCCACCTCGTCCTCTCACCTATATATTCTCCTTAACCGTCATAGATCAAGTCAGGTTTTGTTGATTAGAGTTAGTGACTTGTTACTTGCTTGCAGCGCAAGTGTTGGCTAAACCGTCGGTCTGTTTGTCTTCGGAACCCCATTATATTGTGATTTCAGAGTGAAACTTTCATCTCCATCTAGCAATTCAGTGTTTGTTTTACTTGTTCTTGCTTGTTCTTCGATTGCTTGCAGGACGAATGCCCTCGTGGTCGGGTCGTTGTGCATCGCAAGTTCGTGACGACCTTTGAAGGTGGTGTATCAGTTGCCAAGGCGTAGAGTCCTTGGATGGCTGTAGTCAGGCCGTGAACGTCGTCTCCATCCCCAATCAGGTTATCCAACACTCTCATCAAAAGATCGGGAACCAAACCCTCACGGGTTCACATCAACTCCCACCAAGCAAAACTTCTTCAACTGAACATATTTTACTGAAGACCAAAGGTAGCTTACCAAAAGCTCATCAGTGAAAATGAGATTGAAGAATAACCCCGTATTACCGTGCTAAGAAAATAAGGATGACATTGTACTTGGATTCTGGTTCGGAATTTTAAGTATATACCGTTTGTTCTTGTTGAATAAAATTCCTTTTTACACAATGCAGAAAAAATGTACAATAAACTCCATCAAACTCCTAGAGTGCAATGGAAAATTTGGGAATGCAAATACACTTAAGTCCTATTTGGGGATCTTCTTGCAGCTGCAGTTTCTCCCAGAATATTTAGCTCCCTAAATAGTCCATATTCTTGCTCAAACTATGAGAATCAGTGACTACATGATTCAGAAAATGAACTAAGCGAAAAGTTGGAAAAACAACGATTTCTCATAATTGCTACCTCTCCCAAACAGGGCCTTATACTGCTATACAGTAGATTGATAATGTGTCCAAGTTACCTGTTTCGACGGTTAATTGTTCATTTATATGCTACAAATCTAGAACTCTACCTACTGCAGATTGCAGACAAGGTGTTTGATGATATGCCATGTTTAGGAACGTCACTAATAGTTCAGAGTGTGCAAAGAACATAAAAGAACTAGCCATATAAGAGTATAATGTAATGACAATAGCTAGAATATTTAAATCTACCTTCTAAGGTGAAGATCGAACCATACGCAGATGGTTGAATGAAGTTGACAAACAATGGTGACAGTTCAAACCAGAAAAGTGTGTGTGTGTGTGTGTGTGTGTGTGTGTAGGATTGTTGTTGGGAATGGGGAGGGGGAAGGGTTATCTGGGGTATATGTCAGTAACTGTAATCCTATTCACAGAGATATCCTCTTCACAGATTGCATTAGGCCGATCATACACGGGTTGCTCAGAGGGTTGAGAACCTGAGTTTGAGTCTCCATCAAAGAAGAATGCAGGCTGTGCTGGCGGCTGAAGATTCATGTTTTCCTTTTTCAACATGAAAATGACAGATGACATGTGAGGCCTGTCATCAGGATCTGACTGGACACACAGCAGCCCAATATGGATGCATCGCAGTACTTGACTTCGAAATTGCCCTTCGAACAATTGGTCAATCAATTGTGCAACTGTCCCTTTTGTCCAGCAATTCCAGACCTGTTAGATGGTTTGACATTAGTTTGTTATCTGAAACTTGCTATAGAATACTTCCAGGTATGATATGATGGATATTGCAGTATGTAAATATACTAAAAGTATATCTATACCGGAGTAAGCTCAGCCTTATTGAGCACTTACATCACTAAGGAGATTCCTGAGATCTTGATCGTCAGAATTGAAGTTCCTTCTCCCCATTACAATTTCAAGGACCAACACACCAAAGCTAAAAACATCAATCTTGGTTGACACATTTCCGTGTATTGCGTACTCAGGTGCCATATAACCGCTGCAGAGGGTAAGTATTAGGCTTGCACATTCAATATCTCTATGAGTGAAGGTTTTATTATGCACATGAGCTTACAATGTTCCAACAATTCTAGTTGTCCGAGTATTAGAATGACCTTCTCCTAGCAATCTTGCTAATCCAAAATCTGCAATTTTTGGTTCCATGTCCTCCCCAAGTAGGATGTTGTTTGATTTCAGGTCTCGGTGAATGATCCTCAAGCTTGAGTCCTCATGAAGATACAATATTCCCTTGGCAATTCCAAAAATGATGTTGTACAGTTGCTCCCAGTTTAGTGCGTTTCCCCTACTGGTACCTATTGAGATGAAATGTTCAATTTAATCATAATCACTCGCCTATAGTACGTCAAATTCTATTCTTAGCCATATAACTTGTTTGTCAGGAAATGCTACAGTACATATTCAGTGCCTCACACTAATTTGCAGCTGTGCATTGCTCACTTTATTCTTATTGGTGTTTTATATACTTGCCATAAAGTTGAACATTTCCAGTCACTGTTTATAGTAGAGCAACTCCACTATTAACAAATATGTCTGTGCATACAAAAATGAGGGAGTTTTTTTTACTTGCAATTTAGATCAGCACTGCATCCTTTTTACATCGACAAATGAAGATGAGTTATCAGTGTGCTTCTGAAGAGATAAATTGGAAGGGAAATTACCGAATAGAAAGTTATCCAGGCTCCGGTTCTTGACGTATTCATAAACAAGCAGTGTTTCCCCCTGATGCAAGCAAAACCCTTGTAGCCTAACAAGGTTCTTGTGCTGAAGCTCTGCCAATAACAGCACCTCATTTCGTAGCTGATCCAATCCATGCCCACTTGTTCCCAAAAGTTTCTTTACTGCTACTTCTTGTCCATCTGAGAGTACTCCCTGAAAACATTATTGCAGGCAATTTAGTCGTCCTTTGATTACTAATGCATAATACATTTCAAACATTTCTCTTGCATTTTTGGGTGCTTAATTACCTTATATACAATACCATAACCACCTTCTCCGAGCTTATTATTCTCCGAGAAGTTTTCCGTTGCCTCTTGCAGAGCTGGCAGGTCAAAAATCAAGCATTGTGCTCTTGTTATCTTCTTTAACGCTGTTGACATAAGACAAGGATTATGTCAGTGAACAGTAAATTCCAGCTACTGAACAGAGACTATATGCTACTCACGGTGGTCAGTCTCCGAAGCCTTGGTCCTTCTCCTGAAGAGAACAACTGCAAAAACTGAAAGGATCAACACTACCACAACCGAAGAAGCGACGCTGGCAGCGATTCCGGCTGCACTCTTTTTCTTCCCTGCACACACCAAACATGAATTCAATTGGGGAAACCTTGATTTCACTGTAACATCTATTATTTTTTTTCTTCAGAAAAAATGAAGAACAGTATGTCATACCTGCTCCAGGCTCTAGAGAAAGAACCGGAGTCTCGGCGGCTGCTGGTGGTGCTGGCGCCGGGACCTGCAGCATCGCCCGGCCTCCGTAGAATGGCTGCACACTATACATCAGTCTGCACCACACCGAATTGATACGAACCCAGCTAAGGCTTTTGCCGAGGTACAGTTGTTTTGCATAGAAGACGAGGCTCTTAAGGCAATCGTTGCACTGCGCCGGCGTCAGGTCTGGCACGCACTGTGCAAACCCGTAGATGTTGGGGTCGAATTCCTCCTCACCCGTGACGAAATACTTCTTGGTGGTCGAGTTGGCCGTCGTCGTGGCCACGGCGCGGTCGACCAGGGCGGCGAGGATCTTCGCGACGGCGGCGTTGAACCAGCCAACCGCCGGCACCTTGACGCTCTCGGAGGCTTGGTCGTCAGCCCAACTGTTTGTAACGGAGCTACTCTAATTAGTTTTATCTGATTTGTAGCAGGAAAAGAAAGAAGGGATAGAATGTCTGTACATCATCTCGGTGACCTGCCACTGGTCCGGACTGAGGAAATCCATGAACCTCTGGCGGGAGAAGCGAACCACGCAGGCGTCCTCGTACATGGTGACGCCATTGCTGCTGGGGCAAATTTTCTTCCCGTCGACGAACGCTGCCGCCACGCACGCGCTGCAAGCAGAGGCGTTCACGTCGCCACGGCATAGCGCCAGCACGAACGCCTGGTCGGGATCGGTGCCGACGGTGGCGACCGCGAAGCCGGCAGGCGACGCGGAGACATTGGCGGGGAGCGCCGCGGCGAGGAGGTTCAGGTTCGCCTCGAATGTGCTGTTGGCTACGTACTTGTTGCTGACGCCGAGGTCGCAGTCAGTGATCCCACTCCCAGCCGGTGTGGCCGACGGCGGCAAGAGGACGAGGACAACGGCGAGGATTCCATAGCCGGCGAGCATCATCGCAGCAGAGGTGGGGAGAGATTTTTTTTTTTTCAAGTAAAATGGAACACCAAACATGGAGTTGCGGCGGCCGATGGCAACCACTCGCGATTTAGCACGTTGCGGCGACTTGAACGCGTAAGTGGAGTCAAACATTTTCGTTCCGCCAGACTGGCGATGGAACGTCGGCCGAGCTTTCGTAAGAGAAAGGCGGTGGAGTCAAAAGAGAAAAAAAAAAGGGAATTGCTAAAAAACTTTTGTCAATTTTTTTTCCCAAAACTTTTAAATTTGTGACCATGGGATGACATCGAGATTTGTGTACGAAGAAAAAAATTACTAAAAAAGAATTTTCGTATAGATCACGTGTAAGATCCTAATACTAGCCAACCAAATCATACTTTATATAAGTTACAACGTACATACAATGTAATTATAATATAATTACATTTAAATTATACTACAGTTACATTTGAAAGTTTACTTAAAAAAAACTTATGACGATTTTTTAGATAATAAAAAAAACATGGTTGGCCGCCTGATCCTGAGAATGCTAGACGCAAACATTGAGTGCCAGATTCCAAGTCTTCGGCCTTGCGGGAATTTCTGTGGAGTCAAAGGACAGACGCCGCATGTCACTATCCGTGTCAAATTATCCAATTAGGGGCAGATGGGCCTGGTAGTGCAGACGTTAGACCAAACTTTCTGTCTACAATGGCTGACCTTATTTATGGGCCTCTCTTATGGGCCAGATTCGTCAGAGTCTTTTCTAGTTGGGACAGGTGGGACCCACTGCATTCTTTTTATTGTAATGCCAAACGGCTGTCCAAACCATTGGGGGAGGTAAATTGAGTCGTTTTTGACAGTTGAGGGATCCTCGGTGTTAGCTTTGCGGTTGAGGCCTCACCGGCTATGAAAAAAATTCGGCTATAGTAGAGGGAGGCAAAATGGACTTCTCCATCAGAAATACCTCTCTCCGACCAAAAGAGGCCCATTACTCGTTTGGGCTGCACTGTAAGGTGGGCCTTTCGCTTAATTGTTATGGGCTGTAAGATGGGCCTATTAGTAAATAGCGATGGGAGGGGAGAGAGAGAGGAGAGAGGGGTCCCAGACTCCCAGGTAATCGCCGGCTTGCCGCCATGGAAACATCGATGGAACCCGCTGAGGAGGGAGGCTGGGAGGGGCCGGCCAAGGAGGCGACAGGGTACTGCGGCGCCCGGGACCGGAAGGGCTATCAATCTATCAGTAGCACCACTGGAAATGCAGATCACTAGACAAGGAGACAGGAGCGTTGGACCCATGTCCATGAGCAAGAAGAAGGTCGGTGTGCCGTGGGAGGCCGGGAGGCCGGGACATGCTGAGCAGAGCAGAGCAGGTGCGGTTTTGCATTCCGTAGGATATGAATATCTCTTGTTGACTTGTTGTGATAATTTGTCCAGGTTGTTTGCTTCGTTGATTATAGCTGATCTAATGCTACAAATCTAGAACTCTACCTTGTGCAGACAAGGTGTTCGATCATATGCCGATTCTCTGGAAGATCACTAATAGCTCGAGTCTGCAAAGAAGATGAGATCACTGGCCATATAAAATTACAATGTTACCTCAATAGGCATAATATTTCCATCTGACTTCGAATTCAAGGACAAAAACCTAGCAAAGTTCGCCTTTGATCACTTTAGATGCATACATGTTTCACTTATCTACGAAAAACTAAAAAAAAGGGGTTATCTAGGGTATATGTCAGTAAGTGTGATCCCATTCGCAGAGATATCCTCTTCATAGATCTTACCAGACCGATCGTACACATAGACGCGTTGGTCAGATGGTTGAGAAGCTGAGTTTGAGTTTCCATTGAAGAAGAATGCAGGTTCTGTCGGTGGCTGAAGCTCCATGTTATCCCTGGTTAGCATGAAAATGACGGATGGAATGTCCGGCCTGTCGTCAGGATCTGATTGGACACACAGCAGCCCAATGTGGATGCATTTTAGTGCTTGGTTTCGAAAGTGCCCTTCAAGTGATTGGTCAATCACCTGTGAAATCACACCTTCGGTCCAGCAACTCCATACCTGTCAGGTGTTCTTTATCAGTTCTTCAATATTTTTTTGAAGGAGTTTTTCATGTTCCTTGAAGGTATTGAGAGTTAGAAGTATATACTACAGTTAATTTTGCTTCCATTTTATTATGATTCTCGTATATCTTGTCCCTCATGATTAACGCTAGGACATACCTCTCAATACCTCGAAGGGATATTAAAGATTTCCTTTTGAATATATTTCGTCAATTTTTTAAGTTATTCATTCTACTTTTAGAAATGGGAATGTGGATACTACAATGTAGTATGTAAAAATGCACTTACATCACTTAGGAGATTCACTGTGTCGGTAGTGCCATTGCCATAGCTGCAGTTCTTTCTCTTGGTTACAATTTCAAGCACCAGCACGCCAAAGCTGAAAATGTCAATCTTTGGTGACACATTTCCGTGTATTGCATACTCTGGTGCCATGTATCCGCTGCAGATGATGAGAAGTTAGGCATAGAAACACACACTTTGGTCCCAGCAATTTGAAATGAATGCATGAACTTACTATGTTCCAACAACTCTAGTTGTCTTTGTGTGAGTATGACCTCCTCCTAGCAGCCTTGCCAGTCCAAAGTCTGCAATTTTTGGATCCATATCCTCATCAAGCAAAACATTGTTAGCTTTCAGGTCTCTGTGGATGATCCTTATGCTTGAGTCCTCATGAAGGTACATTATTCCCTTGGCAATTCCGAGAATGATGTTATACTGTTGGTCCCAACTTAGTGTATTTCCTCTACTATTATCTGTTGCAACAAAGTGGTCAATTCGTATTAGGCTGTGTTGCTGATAAATAAGTAAGAGAACTACGGTAGTCAATTACCTCAGAAAGAAATTTAGAGAAAATGTGAACTGAATCTAGCAGTATTAGCTATGGTCCTTTCGCAACTTAGTTGTTAGAACTACAGCGCTTACTTATTTGGTTTGCAGTTATCCTTGTATAATTGTATAACCATTTAGTACTGCCAACATTTTGACCATTTATGTTGCAATTTGCAAAAATATAATTCCAACAATTTCTGAAAGATTAAGCAATGGGAGAGTTGATTGGAGAGGAAATCAGGGAGAATACCAAATAAAAAGTTGTCGAGGCTCCCATTTTTCATGTATTCATAAACAAGCAACATCTCATCCTTATGCACGCAAAACCCCTGTAGCGTAACAAGGTTCTTGTGCTGAAGCTGTGCCAACACCAGCACTTCATTGTGTAACTGATTCAGTCCATGCCCACAACTTTCTATGAGCTTCTTTACTGCTATTTCTTGGCCGTCTGGTAATTTTCCCTGAAATAGACTCTTTTTCATAAGAAAAAGGACCCGCAATTTTTACTCTGCATTTTGCTTGCATAATAGTAGTACCTTATATACAGTACCAAATCCGCCTTCTCCGAGCTTATGCTTCTCAGAGAAGTTCTCAGTTGCCTCTTTCAGTGTATGCAAATCAAAGATGGTGCATTTTCCTCTTGCCATTTTCTTCAATACTGTTGTTGTGATTTTTTAATGCAAGAATATCAATAAATGTAAAATAAAAAAACAGTTCCTGAACAAACACCAAGCTACTTATCCGTTACTTACAGTTGTCTTTCTTTGCAGCCTTCTTTCTCTTGAAACGAATGAAAGCATAAGCTGACAGTATCAACATCAAGACAACGAAGCAAGCGACGCCTGCAGAGATCCCTGCAACTCTCCTTCTCCTCGCTGCATACAACAAACTGACAGTCAGAGAAGTCGAATTGATATGTGCAGTGTCAACGTTTGCGAGAAAAAGTATCGTTTCTTCGATGAAAGAAGAAAAAGAAGGCAATTTTTACCTGTTCTAGTCGGCGGAGCAGCAAGTGAAGGCATGGCCGGCGGCGGTGGCTCCGGCGGCGCAGAAATCTGCAGCATTGGCTGGCCCTGATAGAACGGCTTGACGCTGTACCTCATGTTGCACCAAATCCCAAGAACTCTCCCTCCGGGCTTCCCGTTCAAGAACCATGGGATCGATGAGACGAAGCCCCCGAGGCAGCTCCGGCACTGCGCCGCCGTCATCACCGGCGCGCACTGCGCCATCCCGTAAATCTCCGGGTAGTGCTTCGGGTCGAAGTCCTCCACCCCCGTGGCGAAATACTTCTTGGTGAAGTTGTTGCCGCCGCCGGCCATGGCGACCGTGTCCACCGTCGCGTTCATCAGCGCGACGACGGCGGCGTTGAACCAGGCCACCGGGACCGCGGTAATGTTGTTGTCGGCGTCGGAGTAGAGCTCACTGACCGGCGAGTTCACGCCGACGAAGTCCAGGAACCGCTGGTCGGAGAAGCGGACGATGCAGTCGTCCTGGTAGGTGGTGGCGTCCTTGCTGCTGGGGCAGTCCCGCTGCGCGACGCGGAACGACGCCGCGACGCACGAACGGCATGCCGTGGCGTTCGCGTCACCGCGGCAGAGCGCCAGCGCGGACACCTGGTCGGGCACCACGCCGATGGTGGCCGTGGCGTAGCCGGCCGCCGCCGTGGAGGAGGCGTTGGCCGGGAGCGCCGCCGCGATGAGGGCGAGGTTCGCCTCGTACGTGCTGTTCGCCCCGTAGGCGCCGCTGGCGCATGACGAGAACTGCATCGGCTGCGCCGCGGCGAGAGGCAGCAGCACGGCGGCGACGACGACGACGACACTACAACGGCGAGCATTGCCGCGGCTGGCAGAATGCAACGGAAAAGTTTGTTCCTTTTTCCCTTCTTTGACGGACGAACCGGGCACGATGGCTCTACACAATCGAATGCGCGGCTAGTCTGAGTCTGAGCTTAACGTAATAGACATGGCAATTTTTGTTTTCTTCTGCAGAAAAAAGAACGTGCGCAAGTGGCGGTNGGTTCTTGACCGAGTAAGCTATCATCGCCCGCCAGTACAGTTGCTCTGTTTGTCGCAAGATGTTTTAGAAGATTTCTTTGCTCTGCCTAGCTGTCATCATCAGATAAAGGTACAGCAACTTGCATTGCCAATTCGCTGAGGTCGGCATTGCCGTGTCGAAAGGCGAGGCCCATTCTCCCCGGCGAACTCCGGTCTCGCGAGGGTCTCCCTACATAAGTCACCTTCCTCCACCTCCCGTGCTGCACCTGACTGTGCCAGCCATGTCGCGTACAATGGCGCATCACGCTCGCTGTGTCTCGGTGCTGGTCGCCGCCGCCGCCGCCGTCGTCGTGCTGCTGTCGACGCGCGCCGCGGCGTACCCGTGGGAGGTGTGCGGCACGACGGGCAACTTCACGGCCAACAGCACGTACCAGGCCAACCTCGCCGCCGTCGCGGCGGCGCTGCCCCGGAACGTCTCGTCGTCGCCGGACCTCTTCGCGACCGCCGTCGTGGGCGCCGTGCAGGACCAGGTGTCGGCGCTGGCGCTCTGCCGCGGGGACGCCAATGCCACGGCATGCTCCGGCTGCCTCGCCACGGCGTTCCAGGACGTGCAGAACATGTGCGCCTACGACAAGGACGCCGCCATCTACTACGACCCCTGCATCCTCTACTACTCCAACGTCCACTTCCTCTCCTCCGTCGACAACGCCGCCTCGACGAGCCGCGTCAACCTGCAGAACGTCACGTCGGACCCGGGCAGGTTCAACGGCATGGTGGCGGCGCTCGTGAACGCCACCGCCGACTACGCGGCGCACAACTCCACCCGCCGGTACGCGTCCGGCGAGGCCGTCCTCGACCAGGAGTCGGAGTTCCCCAAGGTGTACAGCTGGGCGCAGTGCACGCCGGACCTGACGCCGGCGCAGTGCGGCGACTGCCTCGCCGCCATCATAGCCAAGCTGCCGAGGCTGTTCACGAACCGCATCGGCGGCAGGGTTCTTGGAGTCAGGTGCAGCTACCGTTACGAGATAAATCCCTTCCTCAACGGCCCGGTGATGGTGCATCTGACGGCGCCACCGAGCCCGACAGCATCTCCGCCCGCTGGTCCGCCGCCGGCGGCGGCGGCGGCCGGAGAAGGTGAGTCAAAGCATGCATTTTATTTTTTTTGCTTACTCTAGATTTTGCACGTGCGTGATGGCTTTCCAATGATTGAAACATTGTATAGTTTATCCGTTTGTGATAAAAATGATTAGAGAAGTCCCCTGACGTTAGTCTGATGTGATTCATCTTCCGTTGATCAATTCAATTGGTAGTTAACCTTGTGAGAGTTGTTAATGAACACTGCTAGCATCGTGGAGTACTACTATACACAGATAATCAGTAGATGATCTATTTGTGTTGTTTATTTGTGGAGGTGGTGTATAGGGACAGCGTCATTTCATTTTCAGTATGTCATAGCTTCAGTGCATCTACAAAAAAAAATAAAAAATGGAATTCGTAGGCCAAATGGGATTTGAGATGCAGTGCACCAAGGTAGATAAGATGTCACATTTGTTGGCATTTAGCCCTTCACAATGTTCCTACCATACAGACATACAGCCTGTGGTTTTGTTCTTCAGTCAGCGCCTGTAGTTTTGCTCCCATACAGAGGCACATTCTGAAGGCAACACACCGTACTGGCTATGGCATTAGCAGTTACAAGCAATGTTTTCTTAAATGATCTTGACAGAAAAAGAACATTTTTTTTCCTTCAGTTTCCTGTGTATACATGACAAGAACATGGCAAATGAGATTGAAAATGACTGAAGGCGATGTTGGTACTTGCCTATTAGCTTCTGGCAGCTCTTGCACGTTGCTTGCGTGATGCTATTGATTATGTGTTTAGTTGCAACTTACTCATTTGATCTGAAATTAGTCTACATCTGTCAATTCACAGGGAAAGATTACAATGTTCCTCGCTTGGTTCTAGCAATTTTGCTGCCTACTATAGCAGCTTTAGTGCTAATCAACATTCTAGTTTGCCTCTGCTTCTGGAGGAGGATGGAGAGGCTACGATCAGGAGCAACTCAGCCATGTATGCCCTGCAAAATTTTCAAGGAGAATTTATAACAAATTAAGTTGTTAGCTTGCATTGACATTGACACTTGAACAGATTCCAGCAACTCTACTGACTCAGAGAATATTTCAAGCGTGGAGTCAATGCTCATCGACATTTCTACTTTACGAGCTGCTACAGGGTGTTTTGCAGAACGTAACAAGCTTGGCGAAGGTGGATTTGGCGCAGTGTACAAGGTGTGGAGTCAAACATAACTGAAGAAAGTATCACTGAAAATTATTTCATTAGTAAGTGTTACTATGGATTTGGTCTGAACAGGGTACTCTGCCTGATGGCGATGAAATAGCAGTGAAGAGATTATCGAAGAGCTCAGCACAAGGAGTGGGAGAGCTGAAGAACGAGCTCGCATTGGTTGCAAAGCTCCAGCACAAGAACCTTGTCAGGCTTGTCGGTGTCTGCCTGGAGCAAGAGGAGAGGCTTCTCGTCTATGAGTTCGTTCCCAACCGCAGCCTTGATCAGATCCTCTTTGGTACCAAACTTACTAATCCAGTCAATTTCAGCCAAAAATCTACACCTTTTTCTCTGCAAAGTTCAATACCATCAAGCTGATCACTCACTCCCAACATGTTTTTGATCAATATCAGACGCTGACAAGCGTCAACAGCTTGATTGGGGAAAGAGGTACAAGATCATCAACGGCATTGCTCGTGGCCTGCAATACCTCCACGAGGACTCTCAGCTCAAGGTAGTCCACCGTGATCTCAAAGCGAGCAACATCTTGCTCGACATGAACATGAACCCGAAGATCTCTGACTTTGGCCTCGCGAGGCTCTTCGAGCGAGACCAGACGCAGGGCGTCACCAACCTCGTCATCGGCACATAGTCAGTGGCACCCAAATATAGAGAACAAACATTTTGTCGAAGCTGTTGCTTGGATGGTCAGTTAATGAATAGTACTTTACGCTGTTGTGTGTTTAGTGGGTACATGGCACCGGAGTACGCAATGCGAGGCAACTACTCCGTCAAGTCGGACGTGTTCAGCTTCGGCGTCATGGTGCTGGAGATCGTGACGGGGAAGAAGAACAACGACTGCTACAACTCCCTGCAATCCGAAGACCTCTTAACACTTGTGAGCGCTAACCATCCTACTCGTTTGTCCATGGAAAATGAGGTGCATCTGGTGCAGTTTTGGCTGATTGCTAGCCCCGGAATGGTGTGGTGCAGGTGTGGGAGCAGTGGATGGCGCGGGCTGTGTCGGAGGTGGTTGACCCGGTGATGGGCGGCGGGTTCTCGTGGAGCGACGTGATGCGGTGCATCCACATCGGTCTGCTCTGCGTGCAGGGGGAGCCGGCGGACCGGCCGGTGATGTCGTCGGTGGTGATGATGCTCGGCAGTGACACGGTCTCGCTCCGGGCGCCGTCCAAGCCGGCGTTCTGTGCCAGGAAGAACGGCGGCGGTGGTGCCAGCTCGGGGGGCATGTCGTCTGGTACCTCGACGACGGCGTCAGTGCAAGGCAAGTAATTGTAGAAGTGTGGAACAGTGAACTGTGCTCGCTGTGTGGAATCTGCCATTCCGCTCAAGAATTCTTTGCCAGGTTAGGCTAGGCTTTCAGAAGTATATAACGCAATGTAGCAGATTGTTTTTTGAAACAAGCAAAACTGTTGAAACAAAGCAATGTACCAGACTGGTTACCAAAAGATCAAAGGCAGCAAAATATACTGAAAACTTGTGGTTCAGTGGCTCCATGGAGCCTGAGGTCCTGTGCTATAAACCAGTGATTTGAAATTGAGTCATGTTTAATATTTGTAAACTTTTGTAATAGAAGTGCACCGAAGCAAAGGGCAAGTTTCTGTTGACAAGGTTTTGCTAATTTTTAGTTTCTTGAAATTTTCTTATCTTTTAGTCACCAAAAATTGAAAGGCTAACTTTTGTTAAACTTTGCTGCAATTTTGTTTATGTACTTGGGTTTACATTATCTCAGTATTATGTATATTTTACATTTTGTAAAGGTTCATCAATATAAAATTTATTGTATGGTTAGATTAATTTGTTCAACCTGTATAAAAAGAAAAAATGAGATAAGTTGTGGGAGTGATGAGAATAGTTAGATCTCATCCAAAGGACAAGAAAAGTGGGAGGCATTAAAATTTCTGTCACTTGATGAATATGTAGCCCTTTCCAAATCGTAAACAAATGTGACATGTACTAACAAATAAACCAAACATAATATATTGACTCAATCAATGGAGAAATGCATTCAGAATTCAGAATTCAATGATACAAATATCCTAATTAAGGCCTTCTCCCTGTAAGCTTGTTTCTAACAAATATCAATCCAATTGTCCTTGCAATTGATTTTCCTATCTTTCATTCAGAAATTTGATTTCTTTATCTTGGTTCAAGATCTGTAACTGACACGTCATTAACTGACACCACCCCCGACCTACGGGTCGGCTGGGAAGTTAGTGGGTATGATTCGGAATATATATTTGAGTCTATGCCACTCTTGGGAATGAAAAATGATGGCTTAGATGGAGATTGAAGAGACACTGTGTTGCTGCTAAGCATGATATTCACTGTTGACATCATAGGTCTATCTGCTGGGTTATCTTGAACACACAGTAGCCCAATGTGAACACACTTCAGCATCTGGTCTCGAGGAGCATGGCTTGTAAGAGATGGATCCATCATCTCCAAAATTGTTCCCATGGTCCAGTGCTCCCATACCTGCATCGTATTGGCAAAGATGATTCAGAATTTTTGCAACAAGTTAGAAGATCGTTCTAATTAGCTTTGTAAAGCAGTCCAGGAAAAAGGACTTACAAGACTTAGGAGATCATATGATTGATCAAAGCTATATAAACCACTGCTTCTTCTTCCTGTCACAATTTCTATCATCAATATGCCAAAGCTAAAGACGTCTGACTTTACAGAATAGTGGCCACGCATAGCATATTCTGGTGCCATATATCCGCTGCAGTAAGAGAATAAAAAGTTACTTATGCCAGCATACTATTTGTATCTGATTGGGTTAGTTTAGACAATACTTACTATGTTCCGACAACACGACTCGTGACCTCCCTTGTTTGATCAACCCCAAATAGTCTTGCCAAGCCAAAGTCTGAAACCTTAGGAGTATAATCGGAGTCTAATAGAACATTGCTTGCTTTGAGGTCTCGGTGAATTATCCTCAGTTGAGAATCTTCATGAAGATATTGTAATGCTCGAGCAATTCCATTTATTATCCTAAATCTTTTTCCCCAGTCTAACTCCTTCCTTTTGTCAGGATCTGCCAGTTGAACAAGAAATGCCATTAGTAAACCACAGTTTCACCAGTAAGATATATTCATGGTGGCAGGGGCATGTGAATTCCAAGTGTTTGATCTGGGTTGGAGACCTGATTCAAGAGGGGGTAGAGAAACACATTTTCGAGGGGAAATTTACAGTTTAGCTCTAGTAGTACTTATGCAATTGTTGAATTCTGAGTAGAAAATAGTACCAAATAGAATGGTGTCGATACTTCTATTGGCCATGTATTCATACACGAGCAATTTCTCATGTTCTTGCAAGCAAACACCAACAAGCCTAACAAGATTCTTGTGCTGAAGTTTGGCAACCAAAACAAGCTCATTCTTTAGCTCTTCTATTCCTTGTCCTGAACTCATAGAGAGCCTCTTTACAGCTATTTCTTCACCACTAGGAAGGATACCCTGCATAAGTGTAAGCACTCACTTATTGAAGCAGAACACCGTACGTATTACATACTCCCTCTGTCCCAAAATTAACAATTTCTAGCACTCAAAATTTGTCCCAAAATATCACAACTCCATCAACATTCTCTTCCCAACCATATCCTTCCACCATTCAATTTCCCCATCTACCTCCACTTCTTAACCAATCACAATCTTCCCTAATTTAATTCTACCTAGTTTCTTAATACCCGTGTCCAACCATAAAAATCCTTATATTCTAGTACGTATGTAGTACTATATAAAGTGAATGATATATATGATTGGTACCTTATAAACTGAACCAAATCCTCCTTCACCAAGCCTATTGCTCTCAGAAAAGTTACCCGTTGCAGCACGCAGTGTTGATAGATCAATAAAAAGTGAATCTGTGCTTTCAATGTCCTCCATAATTTGAATTGGATCTATCAAAAGAGGGCAACAACATTATGATGCAATGTAACTGAAATATTAGCTTTCCTGAAATATGATGTCATTCCGAACTATGAAACCCTTCTTTAATTTCTAGGGAAGAATAAAACTCAAATGATCAAAGGGAATCACTATTTCCCTCTAACTATCTTCAAAATTGTTAGTGAACTTACATGACAGTTGTTGTTTTAACCTTGATCTTCTTCTCCACCTCTGAACAGAAAAACAAATGGCAACCACAGCTAGCAATACAACAACTAGGGGCAATGCAATGGCTAGAGCTGTGTCACTTTTATTTTTCTTTCTTCCTACAAGCAAATGATTTCAACTTCAGACAGATAAAAACTTATTATTTTTTTCTTTTTGGTTGTGAAGACAGACAGATAGAACTAACAAGACTAATTCAAAACTTATATATGATGACACGTTTCCACTATAATTTTCTGTTCAAAAAGGTACATTCTACGAAGTCATCACACTAACATATTTAGTGCAGTTCAACACTCTGACCTATACAGCACACTGCAAAGCTAGTAAAGTGAAGCACTTTTCAATATATTATACAGCACTCGTTTTCACTGTAAAAAAGTATTTCAGAATATGGTTTCATCCTGTTGTGTCCTTTTGTAATTAAACGGCAAAACATGGAGTAAACCACAATTATTGTTGAACTTTACATGTAAGGGGCAGATATGTTGCATAATGGACATGCAGTTAATTACCAATACTACATGGAATCAATGTATGAATTGACCAAATCAGGATGAATTGGAAAACATATATTCACATAGCTCTGGCTCTGGAGTGTATTTTTCTCCAACAATATTAATGAAATTAGGTCAGCCTATTCCTTCAGCTGACCCAGCTAAAAAAGGATGAGATATTCTACAATTCTTTTTATTACCGGTGGCATCCACAAATCCCCACAAAGTTGACGACCAGAATAATTTGAATACAAATAAAAATATGAAAAATGGTGGGGGAAATTTATGGAAAGTGGCAGAGGGAAGTGATCAAATGAAAAGGAAAAGTACTTCCAAAAGTATTTCTGAAAACATCACATTATTTATTGGTAAATAAATGGATTGCAGTTAGAAATGTTCAGTAAGGACGTGGTTTTCACCGTTTCTGGTCAAAGACTCCGATAGAAACAGGACTATAGAAATCTCAAGATCAACCCAAAAAGGAACAAAAGAGTACAGGGTTATAATAACATGTGATAGCTACCAAACTGCTTTGACCAGTAATCCCCATGCAACCAATAGCCCTGATTGAGATATTTTTGTCTTTCCCCACAACTTTTTTGCAATTCGACAGTACTGCAAAGTAATCACAATTCTTAACGCAGTAACATTTTTACCTAAACAGCAGAAACAATTTAAAGAGATACAATTCTTCCTTTTTTTATCTGAATTGTAAGGTTCTTACTTCTTTCTTCCTCAATTCGATAGTCAAAATTTTTATCGATGCGTTTGGTGTCTTCATTTTGTCAAAATTGATGGAAAACTAATTATGTTATCGCGCTAATTTCCAAGATAAATTACTGCAAAAGAAGGGATTCTTTGCCCGCAACTCACCTCCGGTTGGCGCCGGCGGCGTCGAGTTTGCCGGTGCGGGCGGAAGCGCGGCCGCCGGCGCCGGGAGCCGCAGCATCGAGCCTCCCGAAAAGAAAGGATCCACCTCGTACCTGAAATTGCAGCGCATCCCGATAGCTCTCCCGCCCTTCCTCCCGCTGAGGTACTGAGGGATCAGCGCGATTATGCCTCCGAGGCAGCTCCGGCAGCCGTCCGGCGACATGTCCGGAGTGCACTGGGACAGCCCGTAGATGGTGGGAGTAGCAGCGCTATCGAAGGCCTCCTCCCCCGTGCCGAACTGCCTGGACGAGTTCTCTGCCGCGTAGCTGCTCGTGGCGTTGAGGAGGGTGGCGACGGCGGCGTCGAACACCTCCGCCGGCGCGCTCACGGTCTGCGTGTTCATCAGGATCTTGGGGTTCCCGTCGTAGGTGGCGGCGAGGATGTTCTTGTTGGAGAAGGCGAGGTAGCAGAGGTCGTAGACGATGAACACGTCCTTGTCGTAGGGGCACAGCTGCTGCGCGTCCTGGAAGGCGTTGGCGACGCAGGACTCACAGGCGGAGGCGTTGGCGGTGTCGCCGCGGCAGAGCGCGAGCGCGTAGACGATGTCCGGGACGGCGCCGAGGCTGTCCTTGGCGAAGAGGGTCCGGGAGGCGGAGGCGTTCTTGGGGAGGGTAGCGGAGAGCTGGGCGAGGTTGGACTGGTAGGTGCCGTTCGCCGAGTAGTTGCCGCTCTGCCCGCAGGACTGCCACGGTTGGGCCGCCGCCAGCGGCGCGAGGAGGAGCGCCGCGGCGAGGCGGCAGAAGACGCGGTGGCGCGCAAAGGTGGCCATGGCTGCGGAGACCCGTCGCCCACCTGTGGCCTGTGCGTTGGACTCGGAGATGCTCCCCGTCAAGCTAAGTACTGTCGCTTCGTTTGACCGGGTGCGATCTGTTACTGACGTACGGGACCCACACTGCTCTCATCTGTGATGAAGCTGCAGAGACAAAATTGAAGTGATGTGACTTGTCTCTTGTTTGACCTCAGACTTCTTCATCAGCTCAGCAAACAAGAAAATTTAGAAAAAAATTATCTTAGCAGAAAAAGTGGACGGTGAAAACCAACCGATTTCATCGGGTAGGAAAAAGGTGCTCCATCCGTTTCAATTTTCCTTTTCGAGAACGTGCAGGGGAGCTACGGATCATTATATTAAGAAAGAAAAAAAAGTAGTCTAAAAAAACTCGTACAAGCCATTAAGGGTATGTTCGGCAGTGTGGGTTAAAAGTTTATTCCCTTCGCACGAAAAACGAAACGACTCATTAGCACATGATTAATTAAGTATTTGCTAATTTTTTTTAAAAAAATGGATCAATATGATTTTTAAAGTAACTTTCGTATAGAAACTTTTTTTAAAAAAAACATACAGTTTGAAAAGTGTGCGCGCGAAAAAAAAAAGAAGTGAGTTGGGAAAGTAAGGGGAAGAACTCACTCTAAGGTGAGGCGGATTCAGGAGGGTAACACTTCGTCCCTAGTGGCTGTACATTGATACTGCTTGGTCCGTGTTGTTGGCGATCACACATAGGTTGCTACACGAGTAGCGTCTTCTGTTTTGATCGAAAAAATTGGTTGGCAATTGCTAAAGTTGGTTCCAGCGGCTCCAACCAGTTGTGAGCGGACTATGGCCCCGTTCGAATCTGCTATAACAGTACAGATAAAAAATAAATTTTCGTGGCACGCTTTTCAAACTCCCAAACGGTGCGTTTCGTGCGAAAATTTTTAATATGAAAGTTGCTCTAAAATGTTAGATTAATCCATTTTTCAAGTTTGTAATAATTAAAACTCAATTAATCACATGTTATTGTCATCTCGTTTTGCGTGAAACACTTTATCTTCATCTTTATCTTTATCTTCAGGACTTTCAAACACCACCTATGTTCATTTCATTCGGACGGTGGCACATAATACTAGTGATGACTTCAGGGTGAAAATCCTGATGTTGATAGCAACAGGATGCCCGATCTTCTGTCAGGTAAAGATAACTCTTGATTTAGTGAAAACTTACACACACGATTCAGCTTTCGATCAACACGATTCAAACGCTGCAATCATAGCACCATACTTCCTCTGGTTATCAACCGTTCGCTGCCCGGTTAATCTCACCAAGAAGGCTTATCCGTATGAGCGAATTGAAGAACACAAGAACAAAAAAGATAGTAAGTCAATTGTAGATGAATGATTAAGAACTCAAAGTTGAAGTTCGACAAACCAATAAACAACGAAACTATATTGACAGATTAATCTAAACAAAACCTAACCTTAACTCGATGACGGCTATTGACTATATAGGTTATAGGGTCAGCCAAGGACCCTTGGACGTGTTCCTAATGGACTCCAACAAGATACGCGGCTCAACGGGCCAAAAGACAGTGATGCAGCACCCGAGTAAATTTTGGACGCCCTCTTGTTTTGGCTATTCCTGTTGACTTAGAAAGAATTTTGATGTGAGAGTAGACCGATTGGAAAGGTGACCTCGTTAGTTTTCTATACATATGTAGAAAGACGAAAACAAAGTCCGGATGAGATCAAGGCTACGATTTTAATGCGGGCTCCTCCTGGATTCCGAGGTGGACTCGAACTTATATGAATCGAGCCTCCAACTTGACTTGAACTCCCTTGCTGACCTTGTCCATCTCCTAGCCTCTCCCCAAGTTCTTCCTAGTCCTCTTCATAGTTTCTAATCATAATTAAATTATTAGGTAGTAATCTATTCTCAAAATCACATAAATACGTACTTAGGAACGAGCCTACCTGTAAATTCAACTGTCAGGCACGATTGTAACACCTCGATTTTCGTGTGGCATTAAAAGCTAATTTAATAAAATCTTAATTGCGAAAATTTAATTCTTTGAGTGAAGAGTCTAAGTCATGCCGTGGATCTCAATTCAACCTCTCCCTGTTCCCTCCCCTCAATACCGAAAATCAACTCATCAAAATACCAATTCCAAAATCGAGTCCTAAATAATCAAATTCCAAAATTCAATCCTTCCCTCCTTTGAACTTCTTGCCAACTATTTCTCTCAAATTCCAAAAATACTGAATTCCTACCTTAGAATCCCTTTCTTGACTCCTCCTTGAACCCTTGAGTTCAAATATCCAATTCAAATTCAAATACCAATTCAAATTCAACCTCAAAATCCCTCTCAAATCAATTTCCTGGAAAAGTCCAGTTTACTTCCCTATGGTCGTGGGCTGCTTCTCTCGGCCGACTCGTTCCCCCCTCTCTCCTTCCCCTCCTAGGTCGTGCCTGGTACTCGGCCCAACTCACCCTGGCCCGCATCCGCGCGCCCGAGCACATGCGCCGCACGTGCCACGGAGAGCGTCGTCACCCTTTCTAGCTCTCTCTCTCGCTCGCCGCTCCCAAACCTTCATCGCCGCCGATTTAAATTTCGCCCGCCGTTCACCCTTCCCCACGCATGCGCCCTTGCCGTGGCCGAACGAAAGGATGCCGACGTTACCCGGCCTGCCACAGCTACCACTTTGCCTCCACTCTCCTCCAAACCGAGCTCATTCACTTTCGCCAACATCATCATCATCATTCATGGCCTCGTCGCTTGCAGCCAAAACACAGACGCTGAGCCGCATGCCTCGCCAACCACGCCTTCCCAAAGTGGATGGAGATCGAGCTCCCTTCCACCTCCTCCATTTCTTTTTTTCCCTCTCGGGCTCGACCACTCTCTCTCCCGCCCTTGTCTCCTTGCTCCCGGAGGCAGAGAACTCTGATGCCGTCATGCCAGCTCACCGTCCTCACCAGCTTGACCGGTCACGCGACCGAGCCAACTCGGCATCCACTCCCCGCTACTTCTTTCTCCTCCAAGCCTCATTCAATTCCCTATAAAGTCTCGCATCTTCCCCTCCCCTTGCCAAGATCCTTGGAATGGAGCCTCGGTCGTCCTCTTCCTGAACGTCGGCCGCACCGCGCCGCCTCGGCATCGACTTCGTCGCGGCACCAATGGACCGTCCTGTCCACGCCAGTGTCGCCAGGGCCCATGTGGTGACACACTTGTCTTGAAGCCCCTCTCCCTCGAAGCTCGGCCAACCCTGCGGCTGGCTTTCCCTTTTCTCGCTGCTGGCCACCACGGTGTTTCTCTTCCTCCAGTAGTGAGCTCCATTCCCCTTTTCCACTACAAGCACCATCGGTGTAATGCTAGGAATATCCTGGACATGGTGGTGTAAGTTTTAGCCCATCGAGTAGAGCTTCTCGCCGTCTTCTTGGCTCCACCATCGCCGCGCGTAGCCATGCGCCACCGTCGGCCTCCTTCCCGACGAATCCTCTCGCAAACACCCTCCTTGAGTACCCTAGTACCCCTCTGACATCTTTCCTTGACTGCCGAACCTCTATTCCTCCCCGGCGCCGTTTCATCTCTTCCGCCGTCGGTTGGTGTTGCCGCGCGAGCCTCCCCGGCGACCTATGAGTCCCGCGCCACCGTGTGAGCTCCGCCTTCGTGCTTTGGTTCGGGTAAGCGATATGCACGAGCTGCATGCCCTTCTCAAGCGTGGCCACATCGGAGATCCGATGAGCTTCGCCGTCGCTCCATATCTTTCCATTCCAAATCTATGAATCGCGTCGCCGTAATCTCCTTAGTCGCCAGCGACAGCCGCTCGCTTTGTCTCGCCACCATTCGCCGTCGTTGTCAACCGTCGGATCGGCTGCCCGGCCTCCTTTCCCCGTCCCAGTCGACGTGGCAGTCCACGTGGACTTGATCGAGTCCACGCCTGCCCCAACAGCGGACTCCCCGTCTCGCCGTTCATGGGCCCAGCCCACCAGCCAGCCTCACTCGCTGACACCCCCATCGGTTGGGTCGTCTCCCGCAACAGCGCAGTCCACTTCGTCCCTCGCTTGCGCGCTCGCCACTTGATGGGCCGTGTCTTCTCTCCAGCCCGCGTCACTGTGCCATGCCTAGCTCGGCTCGGCCTCGTTCGCTCCAACCGATTGGGTCGCAGCCTTGCTTCCCAGGCCCAATGATCAGAAGTCCATTTGTACTCCCTCCCCCCGAACCGAGTGGCCCATGGACTAAGTCCATGGTGCACCCGTGGTCTCTAGCCACCGATCCGTGGACCCCTGTCATGCCAAGAAATTTAGCCAAATTTTCAGACTATTTTGTATATTTAATCCCTGTCCAGGAATCAACTAGGGTATACAAAACAACAAAATAATATACAGATCGAAACGTAAATAAAGCGTAAATACTTACAGAAGAGGCGCTTAGTCCTCACACCGAAAAGAAAGCAGCAGTAGCAAAAAAAGGTGATCCTAGCGGGGCTTCAGCTTCACTCCACAGGCAAAACTCAACTGGATATAAGCCTTGGTCCTCTAACTCTGTCTTCAGCTCAAAAGCATTAACTTTTGAAAGGAGGAAATAGCAAGGCTGAGTACAACCACCGTACTCAGCAAGCCACACCAATGATGCAGACGTGCAAGGGGAAACAAAGGGAGGTTTGTGGCTATCTGCATAAAGGCGGTTGTAAATAGTTATAGTTGAAAACAGTAAAACAATTGATTAATTAAGTCAATATTAAATATCCACTGAACAACTCTACACTACTTTGAACAGGCCCAACCAAACCACCTGAACTACACCAGTTCATTAAGTCAAGTTAATTAATAATATGGGACTAATCACGGTGAAACTGGTTGATCGCCCATAACCACAGGCACTGCTATTTGAATAGTTTTACTCTGGGCAGAGGTGTACAACTATAACCACAAGATACAATTCACCATCATGTTACTGTGCCCGGCCGTACACGTCACCATGACGAGTGATTGTGATAAGACTCTTCGCATAACTCCCCCTGACCAAGCGCACCACACTACAGGTTTCGCCCCTACCATTAAATCCAAGGTAGACAGCCTTCTTGTGCCTAGATGAATTCGGAAGCCGCATAGACTATCGTAGGGTCCATCCAAACTCCATCACGCCCACTCTTGCTTGGGAACGTCAGAAAGGGGAAAGCTATACTACAAGTCCAGCAGTTTCCCACGCTTGCTTGTGGTAAGCATGGTAAGTCTTTCAGAGTTTCCCGTGAACCAGTCCTTAATTGCCATGGGTGCAACTAGCAAAATCATACACCCATAGCCCAACATTAAGCCATATTTTAGTTGGATAATTACGACCAATAGAACATGGCCAGATGTCTCAAGCTCATAGCTCATCAAGATGCTAAAAGTAGATAATATGATTATCCCATTAAGTGAGCTAATGGTATTAAGCATGGATAAACATACCATAGTTCTAGCGAGGTCAACATAAGTAACACAAGCTAGTCAAACTATCATCCAAGTTTGACAAAGGATATCAAGTAAACATGGCACAAGCGAGTAGGTAGGTAATCCCTATTCACATGTAATTAGCATTACAAATGGGAAAACATTTCATAAAATAGGTTCAACATGTTCAAGGAGGAATGTGTGACTTGCCTTGCTTCTTCGAAACTCTTTCGGAGACTTTTCCTCGTGAGCACAATCTTCCGAAACAATAGATTCTACACGCTGGCACGCAAAATGAGGAAAAACCCTAAGAAAAACCAAGCAAACAGTACATAGAAAGTAAACAAACATGTAAATCTCAATTTTAGATGAATTTTGCAAGTTGAATGGCTCAATTTGGAGTTCGTATAAATTAGTTATGAATATTAGAAGTTTTGAGCCATTTAAATGGATTTCTGAAATTAAATTCGATTTATTATGCAATTATTAATTATTTTCTTAAAGAAAATCAAGATTTCTTGCGTCAGCGTGGAGCGGGTGTGGACCGAGTACACCAAAGGCAGGTCCTCTGCGTCAGCGGCACAAAGGGCCCGGACCGTGGTGGACCGAGTCCACACGCGGCCGACGACACTGCCACGCGGGGCCACCATGTGGACGGCCCAGATCAGCAAGGGCGACCGATCGGGTGGCCTCGAGCGAGCGCGGTGCAGTACATGGGCGGATCGGGCGGCCAACATCGGCTCGACCGGTGTCGACTACGGCGGCAGCGGCGCACGTGGCCTGAGACGACGGCGACCATCGGCAACGATGGAGAACAGCGCGGCGAGCGGCGAAGCTCGAGACAGAGGGGGAAGGAAGATGGGGATGCTCACCGAGCATGCCATGGCGGCCGAAGGAGTTCGGTGGTGGCGCTCCTCGGGTCGAGTGCAGGGACGGCACTCCGGCAATGATTGGTGAAGGTGGAGGGGCAGCCGAGGAGTGACGAGGCATGGCGAAGCTCGAGGTAGTGGCACGTGGCGAGAGGAGGCCTCTAGCGACAGTGGCGGCTTGCCGAAGGCGACGAGCAGCGATGGTGGCGGTTTGCGAAGGCGGAGAGGCGGCCGGGGTGCAGTGCGACGTGGCAGTTCCAGCGGTGCAAGCAGCACAGCGCAGCGACGGCTCTAGCGATGGTGGCGCATGATAGGAGTACGGCGGCGAGCGGCAGATGTGGGGAGAGCGGTGTGGAGGGTTATTTCGGTTGCGGCAAGCTTGAAAAAGAGGGAGAAACGAGAGAGGGGAGCCCGTGGTGGGTTTGATGGGCGCTCGGGGATGTGGGATCGAGGCCGAGCAAGGCGGGAAGGGGTGGCAATGGCCGGCAAGATGAGGTGGCAATGTGGGCGGGTAGTGGCTCGAAACCTGTTCAAAAATTTGGGAAAAAGTGGGGAAAGAGTTGGATGAGTGGATGGGGACCACATCTGCACGATTGGATGCGAGTGCGGGAGCGGGAGGTGGCGGATTCGGCGGCGACGTGCTACATGTCGTGTTCGGGAGAGACGGCTGGGGGTTGAAAGTGACAGGTGGGCCCTACCTGTCAGCGATAGAAGGGAGAGAGGGGAGGCAAAGTGGACTTCAGGCGAGGGCAGAGGCAAGCAGGCCGGCGGCCCAACGGAGAGTAGGGCAGAGCCCGGCGTGGGAAAGAGGGGGGAAACAGGCCGCGCGGGGAGGAGAATCAAACTTGGGCCAAAAGCGGCTCAAGGCTGAGGAGGAACGATTTTATTTTTTTTTATTTATTTAATTGATTAAATGAACTTTGTAATATTAAAATTACTTCTTAAGCTCCGAAAATTCATGGGAAATTCCAGAGAGTATTTTAGGGAATGGAGAATATTTCAAAAATATTTCCAGCGATGAGTTTTAAAGGAAATTTTAATTCCCATATTAATTCACTTTTTTAACTCATTTAAATTTTAATATAAATTCTAGAAATGATTTATTAAATGATTGTTAATCCCAAATGAAAATTGGGGAGTGACAAATCTACCCCCCTTACAGGAATCTCATCCCGAGATTCGGGGATGGCTAGAAAGAGAGCTGGGTGTGGGTAGTGTCGGACGGGTCTGCTAACTGTAGTTGTTTCATTCTGATTCCAACCGACTAAATGATTGGCCAAATCTGCATGACTAAACTGGTTGGCATCAAGCTTGGTGTGTTGTTGCTTTCCCAAAATCTACATTTACTGGTTCTACTCGACCCGACCCTGATCTGGATTGCGGACGTTTATGGAGCTTACTTTCCTTGGACTGTACCGTTAGCGTTGGCAAATTTGATAGCCTGAGAATTTGCCTTGCTGTCTAGAAATTTGTGGAGCTTCCTCAAAACCTTGCATTGACTTTTGTGATTGCATAGACTCTGAACTTGCTTTAAACTGCTCCTGGCCTGAACGACAAGTATTTTAAGAAGTTGTTTGATCTGCCTTTCACCTGTATTGCGACTATTCCCAGTTGCTGCTTCTCTGGGCTGAACTGTTGACGCCGTAGCCTAGGTGTACCTTGGAATTCAACCTGTTAACTTGAGATTGGTGTAACTATGCTAACACCTTGCAATTGACTTCTTTAGTTACTATTCGATTTGTTTTACTTGGTTGAACTTTCAAGCCAAGAGGTTACAAGGTGAACCGGTTTATCTTTGAGGCTCACTTCACCAAGGTAGCTAAACTTTCGCTTGACTATGAACACTTAAATTGCTACCCTTGAGAATAACCAGACTTCTCTGATTTCCATGGAACCCTGTCTTTGAAAACTTAATGCTTCATCGGTCAGCCAGGATGATGGATGATGGTGCAGTTTGATTCAAGAGATATTTGGAACTTAACACTTGGTGGTTGATAGGAAGTTCCACATAAAAGTAACTGTCATTCAGCTCATATGCATACCGACTCTCTGCTGACTTTCCCATCAGATCTAACTGTTGGCGTGACTTTTCTGCTTTTGGCCTAACTTTGGTGATCAACCTTCTGAACAGGTTGCTTAGCAGATGTTCTCTGAAACAAGCATCGATCATTTACCAGATCATGCCCAGGAGAGTACTCTACCAACTTCCCACAACTTAACCTTCTGCTTGTTCTCTTATCCTTCGCTGGTGATTCTAGGTTGAAAGGTTATAAGCTCTGCAGTTGCTTTCCCACAAATATCAGAATCTGTACAACTGTCAGAAACTAACTTTGATGCTATTATCGGTTTCTATTCTTTGGTCATAAAAGCTTCACTTTCAATCCTTGAGTTGAGAGGGTCCTCCGAGAAGGATTCTCTGTCGCATACTCTGCTAGTTGTATTTTCTGACCTGACATCTGCATCCACTTACTTCAGGTAGAGGTGATGGAACCATTCCTTTGTCGTCTTCCAAGAAACACAGAGGTAGTTTTCGAAAACTGTAACAGATGCCTTGAACTAAGGAAAACCACCCATGATCAACGTTCACACCACTATGATGTTGTTACCACTGATTAATCTCCGAAGAACGAGTGGGAGAGTCCTGATACCCCTTCTATATTGTTTATTTCAAATATTTCATCGTTCTTTTCATCCTCTTGAGGTACTATTTTACTGTCCTTATGATGGATTTCGTCATGCTGAGGGTTACTGTGGTCAGACTGTTCGCACTTCCTTGATTGACCAATTCTTTTTCTTGGCTGGCTATTACGTTTTCAAGCTCAACAAAATTGTAGTTAGCTAGAAAAGAAACTCTAGGTTTCTTGTGACACTGTCAGATACACAAGTCGATCCACCTTTTGGATAAACGTGATGAATCATATGAGAAGGGAAGTTGTTTGACTCACGCTTTATTCAATATTCCCTTTTTATTACATAGCTGTCGTGGAACTTCTAGGTACTATGAAAACTGCTTGAACAACAAAGACTCATGGACTGTTGTTGACCTCTTGTTGGCAGAATTGCTGACTGACATGGCATCTACCCTTCGTGACATGGTTGACTGGTTCCTCCATTGCTTACTTGCTGGAGTTCCAATAAGAACGACGCTTTAACTACTGATATCCTTTGGAGAAACATCAACCTTCTTGGTAGCTGAAATAGATAGAACCTTCTTGACGATGGTGTCGCTTTTCTGATGCTGATTGCTGGACACCTGAGCTGGGCCAACGTGAGGTGCAATGCTGACGTTGATGGCAGTCCTGTGAATGGGTGCTGATGACATTTGCTGCTAGTGTCACTGAAGGAGTGTACTGTCCCTTTGCGGTTGAAGTAGACTACTGTTTTCCTGGCATTGCTTGCCCTGCTGATGTTGGTTCTGCAGCTGTGGGGCGGTTGCTGATCAAAGAATAGAGACCTTTCCAATGCCCTTAATGACAATTTGTTGTGCTGGAGACTTTACTTTCAAGTGAAGATTAGTATTTCCTATCCTCCTGGTGTACTTTGGCTGGATCTAACCACTCCGTGCTTGGGCTAAGGTAACTTGAGAAGCAGGGGTGCTACAGATAGTATGGGTGATGGCTTGATGATGTGGGCGCTTTGGCATTGGACAACCTTCGGAGAAATGACCTGTCTTCCCACAGTTGAAGAAACGGTGGACTCATTTCCTTGGTCTCAAAAACGGACATTTATTGATGTGGTGCCCTAGCTCAAGGCAATTGAAACAATCTCAGACTTGATTGATCATGAGGTACATTCTTCTAGTTGTGCACGCTCACACTGGAACTGGAGCATGTAGGGACTCATGAACCTTGTTGACAATGTTGTTGTTTCTGCTACCACTATTGGTTTTCACTGGAGTTGGAGCTAGTTGAAGGTCAGAAGCAGTGTTCTTGTTAGTGATGACCCTGAGTAGATGAACGTGTTGCAGGGATGTCCTTTAGTCTTCCATTGTCTTAGCTAGTATTAACCTCAATTGACAGTCCTTAGGTACATGATCTATTCCCTCACACAAGAGACATTTGACATTCCTCTTCTTAGGACTGGACTACGGCGTTCCATAACTCTGGCTAGTATGCTGACCTGAAGCTTTCTTTCCTCATGGGAGTAACATCTCATCATAAATCGGTGTCTTGGCCTACAAGTTCCAAGGGCAGTCAAACTCTTTGCAAGAAACCACTCTTGTATACCATAACCATAATCACTGTAGGTAGCACTCGTTACTTCTGGAATTGCTGGTGGCTTATGTGTGCTGGTCTACTGGGGACACGATTGTATACTGGCAGGAGTCATAAGTGCTTGCATTGGAAAACACTAGCCTTGACTCTGATTCAGGTTCCGGACTAGCGTCTGCTACCATTGTTGTTGCAGCTGCTTCACCTAGCTCTGCATTTGTTGCATCAACATCTGACACATCCATCATCCGATCTTGGGTAACCGGAATCTGACCAAGAGCGAGGTGCTCTGACTCGGTTGGTAGCTTGTTGACTTGAACAGATCCAATGGTTTCTGACCTTAACACACTGTTGTTGTTGCCATTCTCTCTGGCACAGCTATTCGAATAGTTTTACTTTAGCCAGAGGTGGACAACTATACCCACAAGACACAATCCACAGTCATGTTACCGTGCCCGGCCGGACACGTCACCATGGCGAGTGATTGTGACAAGGCTCTTCGCATAACTCCTCCTGACCAAGCGCACCACACTGCAGGTTTCGCCCCTACCCTTAAATCCAAGGTAGGCAACCTCTCTCGTGCCTAGGTGAATCCGGAAGCCACATAGGTCATCGCAGGGTCCATCCAAACTCCATCACGCCCACCCTTGCCTGGGAACGTCAGAAAGGGGAAAGCTATATTACAAGTCCAGCAGTTGGCCACGCTTGCTAATGGAGTAATGGTAAGCATGGTAAGTGAAAGGACCTAGATGTCGCCTAGAGGTGGGTGAATAGGCGGTATGACAAAATTTAAACAAGATAAGTGGAAACAAATTGGATATTCCGATATAGCATCGGATAATCTGATGTATATCGGATATTCTGATGGCAAGACACAAAATTAAGCTTTGATATAAGAAAACAAGAGCAACAACTTAAGCTACAGCATGATAAGCAATATAGCAATTGAAGTACAACATAAGCACAAGGTAGGATCATAATTTATGCAAGTATTCCAAGTAAGAGATAAGAAATAACCGAGAGGGAGACATGATGATTTTTTCCAAAGTTTGGACCCCTCACAAAGAGGTTCCTACATCTCAGTTGAGGAGCTCACAAAGAGCCAGGTCTTTTTCAATCCTATCCTCATGAGGTTGCCCAAATGCACTCCTCCTTCCACTAAGGGTATCTCTTTTCTTGTGGGGGCGAGATCCGGCCTTCACAAACTTTCTTGCGGCACACCACACTCCTTGGAGTGCTCACAAGCGACTCCTAGCCGTTTAGGAGACCTCAATCTCCAAGAGCAACAAATATCCACGAAATTTTCTTGGAAATGAACTCTAGTGCTCAAGAATCAAGATTTGTACCCAACACTAGGAAGTCCACTCAAATCCACACACGCAAAGGCCAAATCACAAAGATTGAAGGGGGATTTGAAAGGGAGAAGGAGAGCTCAAGATTCGAATCACTAAGCACAAGCTTCAAACCAACAAAGTCACAAAGATTAGAAATGAAGGGCTAACCATAGAAAAGGGTTGGTGGGGGGTTTATATAGATCCCCAAAATATGACTGTTGGAAGGGAAATCTTTCAGCCCACGTCGGAAAGTCCGGTTTCAAGATCGGATAGTTTGATATTTTTGAACTTCCTAGGCGAAAAGAGAATGAGAGACAGAGAATGAAGTTGCATGCAATTTTGGACTTTCTGAGACATCGGACTGTCTGATGTGGGTCGGATAGTCTGATGTTTTTCAAAGCAAGTTCCTTGTCCTCAAACAGAGACTCAAGTTCTTTGAAATTTTGGAGTCTTTCTATCATCGGACAATCTGACCCATAATCGGATACTCCAAGTTATACTTAGAAAAAATCACTAGAGAGGATTTTTCAAATCAAGACAGAGAGAGATGTTCTGTGAAAAATCGGATAGTCTGATACATTGGATAATCTGATTTTAAATTGGATAGTCTGATGTTGCTCAAGTAAAAAGGCAAAAACTTTTTACTCGAAGTCCAATTACGATGATTTTGGACTCTATGGAAAGCTAGTTTCGTGGGCTAGCAAACCCAACATAAAACATGGTCCAAAACATTCAAGAGATGTTGAAAAACTTGCAAAGAAACCCGGTGTAAGTGTTGTGACATATGAAACAACCCAGAGTTGAAATTTTGGCTTAGGTTTTTTTACTCACACAAAGATAAATCATTTTGAGCATTTGAGACATAACTAAGCAACCACGTTTGCATCCCTCTTAATAGTACAACATTCCTATACTTAATCCGGTCTTTACTAAAAACACCGAGACCGGTAAAAGGCTGAGAAAAGGATGCTTAGCTTCATTATACCATTGCTTTGTCCTCATCCTTGTGGCTTTAGCTTGACAACGAACATCACTCTCTTTAGTCAACACTTGATTCAACACACAATATTCGCTCACTTTTATTTCTTCAACCCACTTGATGCCTTTCAAAGTATGCCATCAATTCATTGTCTTTTATCTATCACTCTTGATGTGGATCAACACATGATTCCCATCTTCTAGCTATTCATCTTGAGACTTAGGTGACTTGATCTCACTTGAGCATCAGCACCATTTTCATTTCTTGGGATCTATTGCTTTCATTCAACTAAATAAAATTGTTAGTCCCTAATGATCCGGTTGTCAACCTTCACTTGTTGACCAACCGATTGCATATAACAAGATATGAATAAACTTATGAATATTAACCAACACAACAAATGTCATATGCTCACATGTCTACACAAATGTAAGATCCCAATTAAATGGAATTGATTAACTTGGATTAAACCCATACATAACAAGATATAAAATATACTCCCCCTAAATATACGCATACAAAATATTTTGAGTGAAGCAAGTGTATGCATAATTAGAGATGAAACATTGGAAGCTTATCCTATACAAGAATAGAAGGCATTTATAAAATATAGACATAATAATAAATGCATACCTTCACCATCTCCATGTTCTCAATGTAAAAAGACTAAACAAGATAAAACTCAAGTAAAACATTAGTCTCGCATGCATATGTCAATCACATAGAAAAAATATATGAACACATAAATTATGTACATGGAGAGAAAGAGTGATACTTATAGCTTGATCTTCATGTATTTAATCCTTGTTGAGATTAAAGTCTGTCATCAATGAATATATTTCTATCACAACTCATATGACGTCCGGGAACAACCTCTCATCATTTCTACATTCATATCCACCTGAGACTAAGAAATTCTCATAAAAATATTACTCATATAATTGGATTTGTTATTAATCACCAAAACCAAATTAATGGCAGTTGAACTTTCAATAAGTCTTCCAGAGTTTCCCGCGAACCGGTCCTTAATTGCCATGTGTGCAACAAGCAAAACCATGCACCCACAGCCCACCATTAAGCCATATTTTATTTGGATAATTACGACCAATAGAAATGGCTAGATGTCTGAAGCTCGTAACTCATCAAGATGCTAAAAGTTGATAATGTGATTGTCCCATTAAGTGAGCTAGTGGTATTAAGTATAGCTAAGCATATCATAGTTCTACTTAGGTCAACATAAATAACACAAGCAAGTCAAATTATCACCCAAGTTTGACAAAGGATGGATATCAAGTAAACATGGTACAAGCGAGCGGGTAGGTAATCTCGATTCCCATGTAATTAGCAAGACATGCAATTTATTTGCAAACGGAAAAACATTTCATAAATTAGGTTCAACATGCTCAACGAGGAAACTATGACTTGCCTTGCTTCTTCAAAACTCTTCTGGAGACTATTCCTCCCGAGCGCGATCTTCCAAAACAACGGATTCTACACACTGGCATGCAAAACAAGGAAAAACCCTAATAAAAATCAAGAACATAGTATATAAAAGTAAACAAACATGTAGATCTCAATTTTAGATGAATTTTACAAGTTGAATGGTTCAATTTGGAGTTCGTATGAATTAGTTATGAATTTTAAAAGTTTTGAGCCATTTAAATGGATTTCTGAAATTAAACTCGATTTATTACATAATTATTAATTATTTTATTAAAAGAAATCCAGATTTATTGCGTCAGCGTGAGGCGGGTACGGACCAAGTCCACCAAAGGCAAGGCCCACGCGTCAGCAACACAAAGGGCCGGGACCACGTTGTACAGAGTCCACACGCGGCTGGCGGCACTGCCACGAGGGCTCGCCACGTAGACGGCCCAAATCGGCAAGGGCGACTGATCGGGCGGCCACGGGCGGGCGCAACGCAGCGCAGCACACGGGCGGACCGGGCGACCAACACTGGCCCAGCTGACGGCGACGACGGCGGCTCACGTGGCCCGAGACGGCGACGACCACCATCGACGATGGAGAATGGCGTGGCGAGTGGCGGAGCTTGGGACAGAGGGGGAAGGGACATGGGGATGTTCACCAAGCGTGCCACGGCGGTAGAAGGAGCTCGGTGGCGGCACTCCTCGGGTTGAGCACAGGACGGCGCTCCGGCGATGAATGGCGAAGATGAAAGGGCGGTCGAGGAGCGATGAGGCTTGGCGAAGCTCAAGGTGGCGGCGACGCGGTGAGAGGCGGCCCAAGAGATGGCGGCGGCTTGCTGAAGACGGCGAGCGGCAGTGGTGGCCCGGGTTGGCGGTGGAGGTGGCAATTCAGTGCCGGTTTGCGGAGGCGGAGAGGCGGCCGGTGTGCAGTGCGACGGCGGCTTTATGGACGGTGGCACGTGCCCGGAGTATGGCGACGAGCGGCGGATGTGAGGAGAGTGACGCGGAGGGTGATTTCGGTTGCGGCAAGCTCGAAAAAGAGGGGGAAACGAGAGAGGGGAGCCCAAGGTGGGTTTTATGGGCGCTCAGGGATGTGGGATTGAGGCCGAGCAAGGCAAGCCGGCAATGGCCGTCGAGATGAGGTGGCAATGTGGGTGGGTACTAGCTCGAAACCAGTGCAAAAATTTGGGGAAAAGTGGGGGAAGAGTTGAAGGAGTGGATGGCGACCACGTCCGCATGGTTGGATGCGAGCGCGGGAGCGGGAGCGGGAGGTGGCTGATTCGGTGGTGACGTGCTGCGCGTCATGGCCAGGAGAGGCGGCTGGGGGTTGAAGCTGAGCCCGATAGGTGGGCCTCACCTGTCACCGGCAAAAGGGAAGGAGGAGGGCAAAGTGGACTTCGGGCGAGAGGAGAGGCAAGCAAGCCGGTGGCCCAAGGAGGGGGAGGAGAGTGGAGGCCGACGCGGGAGAGGAGAGAATCGCGCCGCACGGGGAGGACAAGCAGACTTAGGCCGAAAGTGGCCCAAGGTTGAGAAGGGAGGATTTTATTTGTTTTACAAATTATTTAATTGATTAAATGAACTTTGTAATATTAAAATTACTTCTTGAGCTCCGAAAATTCACGAGAAATTCCAGAGAGTACTTTAAGGCATGGAGAATATTACAAACATATTACCAGCCATGATTTTTTAAAGGAAATTTTAATTTCCACATTAATTCACTTGTTTAACTCATTTAAATTTTAACATAAATTCTAGAAATGATTCTTAATACCGAACGAAAATCGGGGTGTGACAACCCCGTCGGTCCACGGTCTGAGGGAATATTCTTGAGAATATTCTTTTTCTAGAAATTCCATAAATCCTTTTTCCTTTGTCCAAAAATTCAATTAATCTTCCAAAATTCATATCTCTCAATTTGTAACTCCGATTGACCTTGTCCTAGTTCTAGTAATTCTGTAAAATTGAGATCTATCTAATGGAACTATTAGTAGTCCTAAATAGGTTCTTCTTTTTGGTCTTTGTGTAGATTTTAATTGTTTGCATATAGTTGCAGTTGATAGATTTTCGTTCACGGCGTATTTTCAAGAAGCTTCGTGAAGACTTTGAGCAAGGCAAGTCACCCTTGACCATATTGCTCCTATAATTAAAAAGTCATTATTATTTTGCTTGCAAACTTGCATTATTAGGACTACACACTTAACTTGCTTCGCCTCAGTTTGCATGCCAAACAAACGGACGTACCCAGTAGTCGCACTACTTCCTTTAGGTCGATATATGCTATTTCCTTGTCACTCCACCCTTGTGGTGTTCGGTATCCGTGTTGTCTGAGCTTGGGTACTAATTACTCCACATACACCGTTGCTTGTCAAAAACTTAAGAAATAGGTTTGAGAAGCTTTGGAAACCCAACACGTGGTGTCGGCGTGTTTGAAAATAAAAGAAATTGTGAAAACTCACGATGCAGGGGTTGCGCCTGTGTGGTGTTGTCCCGTATTCTCACATAAGGACCATTTCCTGTGAGAAATTCATCAAGCAGAACAAGTACAACCACATGGTGGAATGGGACACCCTGGCTAAGTAATTAGCCGGTTCAGGGAAACCTCACATGCCAATAGTTGGGGAACGACAGGATGCGGTGGTTGGTGCATCTTCGGGTTCCTGGTAAGGCAAGGAAGAAAAGCTTGCCAGATTACTGGTTGAGATGATTGGAGTTTGATTTGCGAAATTAAAATGGTAAGGCAAGGAAGAGAAGCTTGCCAGATTACTGGTCGAGGTGATTGGAGTTTGATTTGTGAAACTAAAATGACTCATTTGTGTGAGGAACCGATCCTTCTACGTGGCATGAGGTGACCCTGGGTTGGCTTTGGAAAGGCTTTGTAGCGAGCCTCCGATACTGACGGGTGTTCGGAATAAGTTTACATCTTGTGTGTAAAGTGTACCCCTCTGCAGAGGTTAACTAACTATTCAAACAGTCGTGCCCACGGTCATGGGCGGATGTGAGGTGTTTCCCATTGTGTAATTTTGTTTGCTTGTGCTTTGTGAAAAGTTGTTGTGGTTTGGGAATCATTACCAGAATCAGCCTATGTGGTAGATGGATGGCCTGGGTGGTCAAAAATAGATCTGTGTGATCCGGGATGTTTGAGGGCATCATAGACTAGGCTTTCCAAGTGAAAGCAGTTTGCCGTGCTGCGGGGCAGTGGGACTCTTGGAGTCTGAAAAAATGAAAATGGCTTGGTGTCACGCCCTGAAGTTTCCTTTTTTTCCTAGCCTTAATTCATTTAATAAATCAACAAAAGAATTTGTTTAAATTTAACCTAGAGCTAACCCTAATTAATAATCTCATTTAATAATTGGAATTGGCTTGGTGGAATTTTTCTTGAGTTCCCCATGTTTTAATACACTAACAAGATTTTTAATAGAATTTTCAGAGCAAAGAAAAAATTTTTAATAATTCAAAATCGATTATCGGAATTAATTAATTCAAAATCCTTTGTTTCCCTCCCCTTGGTCGTGGGCCCTTACCGGCCCACCTCCTCCCCCTTTCGGCCTGTTGCGCCTACATGCTATGCCCCTTGCTGGGCTAGCTGAAGGCCACGGCCCAGCGCCCGCGCCCTCCCCCTCTCTCTCCCGGACACCCCACTCCGCACGCCTTGTGCACCCAAATCGCCCCCACACAGCCGCTGTTGCCGCCCACCTCGGGGAGAGCCGCCCCCTCGAGCCGTGCCTATAAATTCCCATCCTCAAGCTCCTCTCTCCCCCTTTCCGCAACCACCGCCGCTCCTCGTGCTCTCCTCTACCTCTGCGCCGTCTCGCCTAGTGCCGCCACATCTTCGCCAACTCCGACCGCTGCTCTAGTCATCACCGAACCGAGTCGTCGCCATCGTTGCGTCCATAGGACCGAGCTACCCCTCGGCCAGCACCTTGCGACGCCGGAGACCTGCCGAAGCCCTATTTTCCTCGTGCGCCAATGAGCCTCACCATTCCTGTCACCTCCGGCCGGCAATGTCCGCCGCCGCGCCCCTCTTTCCTCTCTAATTTTCCCCTCTTCTCCTTCCCTAGGTGCCGCCCGTGCCCGTCCTCCCCCTCTCTCGCCAAGTTGTCGCCATCGTCGTCACTGCCGTCACCTTCTTCTCCACACCGGCCGCCATCATTCCCCGGTGAGGACCCCCTTTTTTTCCTCCTTTTCTGGCGGTGGACCGCCCCAGTGGTCTGGTCCATGATGGACTGGCCCCTTGTGTCACCGACGGGTGGGGCCCACTTGCCAGTGTTGGCCTCCCCCTCGCTGATGTCGGCCTCGGCTTTAATGCGCAATAAGTCGTTAAGGGTTTTTCTGTTAATAGTAAAACACAAAGAATCTTCTAAAATTCATAATAAATTCTTCCGAGCTCCATTTGAGTCCATTCAAATTGCAGTGAATTTATTAAAATGCCTAAAATCCATTAAAAATGGTTTTTTCCCCTATTTCAATAGACATATAGCCTATTTTGCTTTGTGTGCTTTGTTTGTCGCTTAGATTTCGTCGGTTCCGAAGCTCCCGTTTACTACAAAGTGGTTGCAGAGGTTCCAGCAGCACTAGAGCAAGGCAAGTCATGCATTCCCCATTGAGCATATTGTACCTACTTTGCAAATATCTCGCTTTCTATTTAAATTGCATTATTTTACAATGTCATGTGGGATGGTTTCCTATATTCTCAGCCATAGCTTGATTATCTTGTATCATTGTTAACTTGGGAATTAATATGACTAGATGTTGGGTTAGAAAATGCTTAGCCATGCTTAGATCAACTAGCTTACTATGGGAATATCACCTATAACTTAGATCTTGATAATGATGATGATTTTGGACATGGATCACCATGGTATCAATTCAATTAAAATATGCCTAATGGTGGGCTATGGGTGCATGGTTTTGCTAGTCGCACCCATGGCAATTAAGGATCGGTTCGCAGGATATCCTTGGAAGACTTAACATGCATACCACAAGCTAGCGTGGACAACGGCTGGGCTTGTAGTATAGCTCTTCCCTCTCTGATGTACCCAGGCGAGGGTTGGCGTGACGGAGTTGGGTTGTTCCCGGCTTAAGGGTTGATCGGCTGCCAGATTCACTGCGGCGCACAGGGGGGCTACTCACCCCGGCTTAAGGGTGGGGGCAAAACCTCAGCGTGGTGCGATTGAGTAGGGAGAGTTATGCAAAGGGTCCTATCACAGTTCCTTTTCGGCATGTCGTGGTGGCATGTTGGCGCATGGAAACGTGTCGTGGGGCTGTGTCTTTTGGGTATAGATGTACACCTCTAGCTAGAGTAAAACTATTCAAATAGTCGTGCCAGCAGTTATGGGTGATCAACCAACTTCACTGTGATTAGTCTCATCATTAATAATTTGACTTAATGGAACTGGTATAGTTTAGGTGGTTGGTTGGGCCTGTCGCAATGTGGTTTAGCATTGGGCAGTGATGGTTAATACTGCTTAATTTACTTCAACAGTTTTTACTACTTTTAACTACTGCTTTATAACTGCTTTATGCAAACGAACCCCTGGCTTTCTTGGAATCCATGCATCATACCTCCTTTTGGTATGACTTGCTGAGTATCGTTGGTAGTACTCAGTCTTACTCTATTTCCCCATCTCAGAGCTGGAATACTACTCGGATGGAGGTAACTCGGAGGAGTAAGCTTCATCGCTACCGTCAAGGATGTCTGTGAATTGGAGTCGCTACGCTGCTAGCATCAATTATGTTAAGTTTACCTAGCTTTACCTTTTCCGCTACATTTGTAAGACTTTTATGATGTTTTGTAAGACATAGATTTGTATGTCAACTTTGTCATTTGTATACCCTGGTGTAACGCCCGTTTTGTCGCGGCGTTAGCGGGAAAACCTAATCTGCTAAAAACCCTATTTGCGAAAGTTGCTATTCGGTTGAGTCTTGTTGTGTGCCAAGGTCTCGTGTCTCCCCTCTCAGTTCAATCCCGGAGAAAAACCGCGAAAACGGATTTCGATTCAGAACCCTAAATCCCTCCAAAAATCCAAATCCCAGAAAATCTAATTTTCCTCCCTCTGCCCTCGGGCCGGCTCTCTTCCCGGCCTTTCCCCTTTTTTCCCCCTTGGGCCGGTCCCCCTCGGCCCAGCAGCCTGCGCGGCTACCTTTTCCCCCTTCGGCCTTCTTCTCCTCTCTCCCCCCTCGGGCCGCCGCTGGCCCAGCCCCTTCGGCCTCACCCTTCCCCGCTGGGCCGCGCCAGGCCGCTCGGCCCGCGCGCGCCGGGCACGTGCGCCGCACGCGCCGAGTCGAGAGAGAGCTCTCTCTCTATCTATCTCTCCCACTCTCCCGTTTCCCTTCTCTCTCTCCGCTGTCCTCTCTGCCCCTCCGCCCCGTTCCGTCGTCGCTGACCGTCGCTCCCGGCCCCGCCGCCTGCGCGCGTGCCGCCAAGGAGCCGAGCGCGCGCGCCCCCTCTCTCTTTCTCCCCGTGCGCGCCCTAGCCCGAAGCGGCTTGGAGGCAAGCCTCCTTTTTCCTCCCCTTTTCCCCTTTTCCCGACCGGCCGGCGTCACCGCTGCCGCGCTTGGCCGCTAGCGCGGAGAGCGCCAGCACGGTCCCCTCCCCGTGCCCTCGAACCGCCTCTCCGAGCCCCAAACCGACATCCGCTCCAAACCGACCTAGCGCCCCCCCTTTAAAACCCCCTCCGCCGGCCGCCATTTCCGCCTTGCCACCCCGAGCGGCTCGCCCCCTTTCCGCTGCCGCCGCCACCCCGTCGCCGCCGTCGCAACCGAGGGCGCCCGAAGGAGCTCCGGGCGCCGTCTCGCTCGCCCTCTCCCTCGGCCGGAGCCGCGTCGAGCCTGCCTGCGCACCATCGCCCCCTTCCCCGGCGAGCTCCTCCCGCCGCGGTAATTCCCCTCTCTCCCCTCCACCTCCCTCCGTTTTTTCTTCGGTTTTAGGCCGCTAGATAGCCCGTAGAACCCTCTCCCGGGCGCCGCCGTGGCCGTCGCCCTCTCCTCCACCCTCTCCCCGAGCCGCCGTTGCCGCCGTCGCGCCGCACCGTCGCCGGACGCCGTCGCACCCCCGCGGCCCGATCCGAGCCGGTGGCTCGATTCCCCTCTCTCCCCTCTCCCTCCGGTGCCGCTCCCCTTCGCCGGTCTCGCACCGCGCCGCCCGTTGGCTCCGCCGCTGCCACTCGCCGTTGATCCCGGTTTCCCCTTCCCTCTCCGCCGCCGGCCTCCGTGGCTGCCACGTAGGCGCCACGCGAGCGCCAGCCGGTGTGGTCCGATCGGCCGCTCCCTCGGCCTCGGTTCGATCGGCCGCTCCCTCAGCCCCGATCGGCCCAGTCGGCCTCCGCCCCCGCACCGGCCCATCGGCCCTCCTTCCCGCTTGGCCCACTCGGCCATCGGCCTCCGGCCCATCGGCCGCTAGGCCCATCGGCCTATTCCCTCTCGCGCGCCGATCGGCCATGGGCCAATTCCCTTCGGGCCGTCGGCCCAATTATTTCGGCCGCGCCCATTCTAATCTTTTGGGCTGCCCTTAGCCGCCCAAAATAAAGTCCAATTTCAGTCCCTCCTTCTTTTCTTTTTCCAGGGAATTAATAATTCCTTTTCTTTATTCCAGAAAATCCTTTAATCTTCGGAAATTCATATCTTTTCAACCGTTCGTCCGATTAACCCCGTTCCACTTCCAAAATTCCTCAAAAATCGAGATCTATCCAATGGCACGCTTAGTGGTCATTAATAGGGCTTCTTTTTTGCTTTGTTGAGTCGTCTCGTTTCACGTGTAGTCTCGGAGCCCGAAGACCCGCAGTGCGCGGATTTCGAGGAAGAAGCTCAAGATCTCGAGCAAGGCAAGTCACCTTTGATCAATTGAACCCATAATTTAAATTAAGTATTTTGATTCCGCAAACTATGCATTACTTAGGTTACACTTGGCACTTGGCCTCGGTTTGCAATACAACCGGCAGGCCCTACCCATTTGCTGCATTCACCTTCCTTGATATTTGAATACCCTAACACCCTTGTCACCCCTCAGGTGATGCCTCGGTATCCGTACCTCGCGTACGAATAACGAGACTCCCCTCAAACTTTAAAATTGACCACCTGGGTAAAACTTGAGTTTACAAAATGCTTGGAAAACCCGACACTTGGGTCGGTGCTTGAAATTAAAGTGAGTTTCTAAAACTCGCGGTACGGGAGACGTACTGGAGGTACGGTCTGCCCGTTCTCGCTCTAAGGACCGATTCCTTGGGAATTACATCCAAGCATATGTCAAGTACGACCACATGGGTGATATGGGACGCCCCTGGCTGAGTAATTAGCTAGGCCAGGGAAATCTTGATGCCAAGGGACAAGTGGATTCGCCGGGGTGGTGTCGGGGAGGACCCCTGGGCTTCCTGGCACAGTATGGTCTGGGACCTAACCTGGTGTTGGTCCGTGGGACCCCTCCCGTTGGCATAAGATGACCCTGAGTCGGCTTTCGAAATGCCTTGTCGTGAAAGCCTCAAGGTCGCCAGACGTGACCGAGAGTCGCGGGCTGGGTGATTCGGGGTTAGTAACGTCGTGTGGGTAAAGTGTACCCCCTCTGCAGAGGTTAATAACTGTTCGAACAGCCGTGCCCACGGTCATGGGCGGATGTGAGGTGATTCCTTAGCGTAGTTTTTATGTACCCCTTGTGAACTGCTGATGGTGTGAGGTTTCCCCTTCTGTGCTTGGTTTAAGGCTGTTGAAGCAGCCGGAGTCGGTGACGATTGGCAGGGAGCCTCTCGTACCGATGTGTTGACTTGTGGCTGTTGAAGCAGTCGGAGTCGGTGACGATTGGCAGGGAGCCTCTCGTACCGGCGTGTGTGAGTTGTGGCTGTTGGTGCAGCCGGGTCGGTAAACGATTGGCAGGGAGCCTCTCGTGCCGACAAGAATCAATCGATACATTTTCACTGCTCCGGCCGGATGAGACGCACTTTCTCATCCGTGTCGTTGAGAAGCACTTACTTAGATGTTTCTAAAGTCTTAAACTAAAATCAATTGTGAAAAATAACTGGCTTTCCCTTGAAGCTTGCATTAAACACTTAATTTCCCCTGACTTGCTGAGTACTCCCGTACTCACCCTTGCTCTATATAATTAAACCCCCCCAGTTCCCGAAGGTGAAGAGGTGGACCCAGCAGAGGAATAGTTCTTCCAGGAGCAAGCAGACTTCGAGCAGTAGTAGGGTTTCGGCCTTCCCCAAGGCTTTGCTTGTGGCTTAGGGCTAGTCTCCGCTTTCCGCTTCTGCCTTTTTGTACTGCTGTTGTGAACTCGGGTTCTGTCCGCAGTTCCAACCTTGGTTGTAATCCTACTCTTAATAAAGAGACCGCTATGGTTGTGATATTCAGTCTTCCTGTTGTACCAGCGCTATTTCCTGGGACTGGTACAGGCATACAGGTTAATTTGGACCGCCTTATCCTGGCCTCCGCCCGGGGCTAGTTTGGGGCGTGACACCTGGCCTGTCCTGGACAGGGGTTTAATGCACATTCTACTTGGGAATTTTGGTTCTTGAATTTTTGGGCATGACAAGTTGGTATCAGAACCGACCTTGACCCTAGGACAAGCCAAATGGAAACTCTAAGAACCTTCTGAAACCCTTTCATCTGCATATGCTCTTTGCACTTCAATTTGTTTCAGGAAAAATTTGGGATTCGTTTCCTTGGTTCTTGGGAAAAATCTTGATCACTTATTCGATTGGAAATTCTCAACTAGAGTCAGTCTAGGGTATTAATAACTTTGGGTCAGTTAATTCTAGGATTTATTGGAAATTTATTCGACGGTAAGTTGGGAATTTATCAAGAGAAATGCATTAGGTCATGAATAAGTTTATGGGTTGCAGTTTTTACTTATGCTGCTATTATTATTATGTATTTATTTCTCTACCTTAATTTACTGCTTAGTTAGTGTCGATAGTATTTTATTTGGGTTCATGCAAAAATGTTCTCTGCATAAAAACTTGCTCCTACTTGGTTATTTACTTGCGTCCTTGCATAGCATTGTGCAAAGAGTGATGTCCTCATCAGATGTTGTTTATTTGGATTTAGCTAGATCGGTGCTAGTTTGTCATTTCTTTGTTGAGGTCTCAGGAGTTGGATGAAAATTTAATCTTGTTTTCCGATGGCAGTTGTGAACAAGCATTGGGTCCTTTCTGAAGGCGTTGCTTTGGAGTAGATATCTAAAACTTTATGGTCTTGTCTTGGCTGAATATATTTGTGTAAGGCTATCCCAGTGGAAGATGTTATTTTTATATTTTCAAGGGTTCCACATAAGCAACAAGGTATTTAATTGATGATTGAAATAGTTCATACAATGCGTTGTTTCATTTTCGCTGTTTCACATGTTAATACATACAAGAGATAAGCTATTTTATTAATTTCATATGATCACTTTATTAATTTCTTGCTACATCATAAACAATATTGACATGACACCCTATTTAATGAGAATGAAACTTGCATTAGGAGTGACTAAATTGTTGTAAGACAATATGATAAGTTTATGTTTGTTATTTTTTTTCTAAGTTGTGTGCATCCTGGTTGATGTAGAGGCCGGGTGTAATTTCATTCTTAATAAAATTCTTCCCATTATAAAAATAATAAAAAAAAGATAGATTCACTCGCAGTATGCCACCTTCGCGTTAGTAAAAGTTTGTAAAAAAAATTGTGTGTGTAGCTTTCCCATAATTTTTTGTCACTTGATGAACAACCAACCAATTTTCAAACTACAAACAAGTCTGGCCTGTATGAACAAACAAACCCAACCGAAAATACAATATATTGACTCAACCAATGGAGAAATGCACTCAGAATTCAATGCTACTACTACAAGTTTACCAAGGCCTTCTCCCTGAAGTTTGTTTCTAAAAGGTAACAATCCGATCGCCGTTGCCATAGATTTCCTTATTATCTTCAATTCAAGGAATTAGTTTCCTTACCTTGGTTCAAGCTCTGTAACCGACACATCATTGACTGACATCCCTCCCGACCTACCAGTCGAGACGGTCGATTGGGAAGTTAGTGGGTGTGATTCCGAGTATATATTTGAGTCTGTGCCACTCTTGGGAATGAAAAATGATGGCTTGGATGGAGATTGAAGAGATATTGTGTTGCTGCTAAGCACGACATTCACTGTTGACATCATAGGTCTATCTGCTGGGTTATCTTGAACACACAGAAGTCCGATGTGAATACACTTCAGCATCTGGTCTCGAGGAGCATGGCTAGTAAGAGATGGATCCATCATTTCCAAAATTGTTCCCATGGTCCAATGCTCCCATACCTGCATCATATTGGCAAAGATGATTCAGAATTTTTGCATCTTAGCTTTGCAGAAGAGTGCAGGTAAAGGACTTACAAGACTTAAGAGATCGTTATATTGATCAAAGCTGTATGAACCACTGCTTCTTCTTCCTGTCACAATTTCTATCATCAATATACCAAAACTAAAGACGTCTGACTTTACAGAATAGTGCCCACGCATCGCATATTCTGGCGCCATATATCCGCTGCAGTAAGAGAATAAAATTACTCATGCTGACATACTCTTTGTATCTGAATGGGTCTGTTTGGACAATACTTACTATGTTCCGACAACACGGCTCGTGATCTCCCTTGTTTGATCACCCCCAAATAGCCTTGCCAAGCCAAAATCCGAAATCTTAGGAGTATAATCGGAGTCCAATAGAACATTGCTTGCTTTGAGGTCCCGGTGAATTATTCTCAGTTGAGAATCTTCATGAAGATATTGTAATCCTCGAGCAATTCCATTTATTATCCTAAATCGTTTTCCCCAGTCTAACTCCTTCCTTTTGTCAAGATCTGCCAGTTGAACAAAAAATGCCATTAGTAAACCACAGTTTTACCACTAAGAAATGTACAGTTTAGTTGTAGTAATACTTATGCAATTGTTGAATTCTGAGTAGAAAATAGTACCAAATAGAATGGTGTCGATACTTCTATTGGGCATGTATTCATACACAAGCAATTTCTCATGTTCTTGCAAGCAAACACCAACAAGCCTAACAAGATTCTTGTGCTGAAGTTTGGCGACCAAAACAAGCTCATTCTTTAGCTCTTCTATTCCTTGTCCTGAACTCATAGAGAGCCTCTTTACAGCTATCTCTTCGCCATTAGGAAGGACACCCTGCATGTGTAAACACTCACTTATTGAAGCAGAACACGAACATAATTACATACTATATAAAGGGAGAGATATATATGATTGGTACCTTATAAACTGAACCAAATCCTCCTTCACCAAGCCTATTGCTCTCGGAAAAGTTACCCGTTGCAGCACGCAGTGTTGATATATCGATAAAAAGTGAATCTACGCTTTCAATGTCCTCCCCCATTTGAATTGAATCTATTAAAAGAGGGCAACAACATTATGATGCGATGTAACTGAAATATTAGCTTATCCTGAAACATGACCTCATTTCCATCTATGAAACCATTCTTTAATTTCTACGGAAGAATAAAATTCAAATGATCAAAGGGAATCACTATTTCCCTCTAACTATAATCAAAATTGTTACTGAACTTACATGAATGTTGCTGTTTTGACCTTGATCTTCTTCTCCACCTCTGAACAGATAGACAAATGACAACCGTTGCCAGCAATACAACAACCAGGGGCAGTGCAATGGCTAGAGCTGTGCCACTTTTTTTTTTCTTTGTTCCTGCAAGCAAGTGATTTCAACTTCAGACAGATAAACTTAACAAGCCTAATTCATAACCTAAATATGATGACACATTTCCACTATAATTAAGTTAATTTCTGTTCAAAAAGGTTCATGCTACAGTTCAACACCTCGAGTGCAGTTCAACACTTTCGAGTCTTTGACCTGTACAGCACACCGCAAAGCTAGTAAAGTCAATCACTTTTCAATATATTATAGGACTATCTTTCACTGTAAAAAAGAGCATTTTAGAATATGGTTTCATCTTCTCATGTCTTTTCCTAATTAAATGGCAAAACATGGAGGAAACCACAATCATTGTTGAACTTTACATGTAAGGTGCATATATATTGCATAATGGAAATGCAGTTAATTACCAATTCTACATCGAATAAACGTGTGAATTGAATGGTGTGAAATTTTATAAGAAGTGGTACAGAAGCAATTGAGTGACAAGTACTTTCAAAAGTATTGATGAAAACATCACATTATTTCTGGCTGAATGCGTTGCAGTTGGAAATGTTCATTAAGGGCGTGCTTTTCACCGTTTCTGGTCATGAATCCGATAGAAACAGGACAACGAAAATGTCAAGGTCAGCGCAAAAAGGAAGAAAAGAGCACAGGGTTATCTAATGATATGTGATAGGTACTACCAGATTTCTCTGACCAATAACCAGTAATCCCCATGCAATGCAACCAATTTCCCTGATTAAGATATTTTTGTCTTTCCCCCAAAAAAATTGCAATTCAACAGTCACAATTCTTAACGCAGTAACATTTCTAACCTAAACGGCACAAAACAATTTAAAGACATAAAGTTGTTTAGGGGTTCTTTCTTCTTTCTTTTTCTTTCTGAACTGTAAGGTTCTCTCGTTCTCCACTCAAAACTAATTATGAGGAGATGTTATCACGGTAAATATCAATACTAATCTCTGCAGTCATAAATTGACGCCGTTGACTTTTTACATTTTGTTTAACCATCGGTCTTAATTGTCCAAAATTAACTGTGTCAAATGTTTAATGACAAGACAGTAAAAATTACTGCAAACCATAGTCACAGGAAACAGGGTCGGTGGGAGCGTTCCTCACCCGGGAATGCTGTCCCCGTCCCAGGAACACCGAGTCATTTTCGTCCTCACCTTGTAAAAACCTCTCGCAAATAGCTCGACCCCGTTCCTCGACCCCATCGACCCGGGAACTTTGTGACTATACTGCAAACGAACTGATCTTTTGACTGAAAATCTGCAACTCACCTCCAGTAGACGCCGGTGGCGTCATGTTTGCTTGTCCTGGTGCAGGCGGAGGCACGGCCGGCGCCGGCGCCGGAAGACGCAGCATCGAGCCTCCGGCGAAGAAAGGATACACCTCGTACCTGTAGTTGCAGCGCGTCCCGATAACCCTCCCGCCCCGCTTCCGGCCGAAGTACTGAGGAATCAACGCGATTATATCTTCGAGGCAGCTCCGGCAGTCGTCCGGCGACACGTCCGGCGTGCACTGGGACAGCCCGTAGATGGTGGGATCGGTGCTATCGAAGGCCTCCTCCCCCGTGGCGAACCGCCTGGACGAGTTCACCACCGCGTAGGTGGTGGTGGCGTTGAGGAGGGTGGCGACGGCGGCGTCGAACACCTCTGCCGTCGCGCTCGCGTTCTGCGAGTTCATCAGCATCATGGGGCTGCCGTTGTCCGTGGCGGAGGCGAGGAAGTTGAGGTTGGAGAAGCGGAGGTAGCAGAGGTCGTAGACGATGAACACCTCCTTGTTGTAGGGGCACAGCTGCTGCGCGTCCTGGAAGGCGTTGGCGACGCAGGACTCGCAGGCGGAGGCGTTGGCGGTGTCGCCGCGGCAGAGCGCGAGCGCGTAGACGATGTCCGGGACGGCGCCGAGGCTGTCCTTGGCGAAGAGCGTCCGGGAGGCGGAGGCGTTCTTGGGGAGGGTGGCGGAGAGCTGGGCGAGGTTGGACTGGTAGGTGCTGTTCGCCGAGTAGTTGCCGCTCTGCCCGCAGAATTTCCATGGCTGGGCAGCCGCCAGCGGCACGAGGAGGAGCGCGGCGGCGACGAGGCAGCAGACGCGGTGGCGCGCCATGGCTGCGGTGGCTGCGGAGACCCGTCACCTGTGCGTTGGAGAGGTTGGCCGGCAAGCTAAGTAATGTGGCTTTAGTTTGACCAACTGACCGCGTGGTGCGGGCTGAGAATGACCGGTGGGGCCAGCTGCTCGATGCTCAACTGCTCTGCTCACCTGCGAACCTGCAGAGACAACCACGCCAGAAGAAATCGCTCTGATGTGACTTGTCTGCGGACTCTGACCTCAGACAGAGTCAAGAGGCTTCAAGAAATCATTGATCAGCTCAACAAACAAGACTTTCAGAAAAAAAAATTCAAACAATATTGATCGCAGATTCGCAGGTACTTCCCTCACCTCTAGCAAGCTTCATACAAGTAAAATTTGCCCACCAACGTTAGTACATTGGGAAGAATTTTGCACGAGTAATAAACAATGGAAGCCTGTTCTTATCACTCACACCCAGAATCAAGTTTCGAGATTCAGATCATCTAGGGTAGGGATCAGTATTGGTGATACCATTTACAGAGAAGTTATCGTCAACAATCACAGTACTCTTATCATACATGTAGTTGCGATGTCTGTGTTGTTGTTGATAAGCTGAACTGAAGTCCCCTCCAAAGAAGAATGCCGGTTGTCGCGGTTGCTGGAGTTTTATTCTGCGTCTGGTTAACATTAGAATCACGGAAGATATGCTTGGCCTGTCAATTGGACTCTCTTGGACACAAAGAAGACCAATGTGGATGCATCGTAGCACTTTGCTGTCGGAATATCCATCAAGTGATTGATCAGCCAGCTGCAGTGCCGTTCCCTTTGTCCAGCAATTCCATACCTGTTATATCATTATAGTCATTTTTTCAGTTGAAACTTGAAAGTGTCTTCAGATTGTCAAGCAGTAGAGGCCACCCTAAACGTTGTAAATCAAGTAAAGCTGAAAATAGGGCTTACTTCGGTCAGGAGATTCACTGCGTTGTATGTGTTGTCGAAACTGCTATTCCTTCTCCCGGTTACAATTTCAAGAACCAAAACACCAAAGCTGAAAATATCGATCTTAGGTGACACCTTCCCAAATAGCGCATACTCCGGTGCCATATACCCGCTGCATGTAGAAGATCAGCAATAAGTCTACACTTTGGAAATAGGAGACATACATTTATCTCATTCAAGTTTCAGTAATGTTTGTGAACTTACTATGTTCCGACAACTCTGGCCGTCTTTGTCTGAGTATGACCACCTCCTAGTAGCCTTGCCAATCCAAAGTCAGCGATTTTTGTGTTCATGTTTTCATCCAACAAGATATTGTTCGCTTTCAAATCACGGTGAATGATCCTTATGCTCGAATCTTCGTGAAGATACAATATTCCCTTTGCGATTCCAAGAATGATATTGTACCGTTGCTCCCAGTTAAGTGTCTTCCCCCTACTAGTATCTGTTTCAACAAAATGAATTATTTGAATTAAAGATTCTTTATCATATACAATATAGGGAAGGCCATACTACAATCATGTAAATGGAAATTGTTAATTGTACATTCTAGTATTAGCTAATTTCTGCAGCAACTCGCTTGCCCAAAACGCTACAGTGCTTGGATTATCCATGACACTCCATCACTACTGTTACAATACTCATTTAATTATTGTCAATCCCTTGGCATAGTTGGTTATAGTATAACTTTTTAGAGGAAAAAATACGAAAAAAAATAGTCACCATAACCAAGTTCTCAAATGGAAAATTAACACTTTTGTGCTGAAATGTAAGCATAAGTTTCAAAAGAGATCAGTTTGCAGTGTGTCAGTGACCAGACAAAATACTGGATCATCAGCCATAGAGGAAGGAAAGTACCAAAAAGAAAGTTGTCAAGGCTCCCGTTCTTAATGTGCTCATAAACAAGCATCATCTCATCCTGATGCGAGCAAAAACCCAGTAATCTGACAAAATTCTTGTGCTGAAGCTCAGCCAACAACTGAAGTTCATTGTGCAGCTGGTTCAGTCCCTCTCTGGTGTACTGTGCTTGTGACAGCTTCTTCACGGCTACTTTTTGCCCATTACCAAGTTTTCCCTGCAAAACGAACCTGTTATAGAGAAGAAGAAAAAATGGCAGTCAGGTCTTTTTTTTTATCTTACGTACTATGGTTATTTACCCTGTACACAGTACCGAAACCGCCTTCCCCAAGCTTATTACTGTCAGAGAAGTTATCAGTTGCACTTTTCAGTGTTGGTAAATCGAAGATCGCGCATTTTCCTATTTCGATTTTGTTCGGTGCTGGGATGATTGGAGCTGGCATTGGGGTAAAAATGGCATCAACGGACTGAAATTCATGTTAATTCTGAATGAAACATAAACTGTGTGCTACTCACTGTTCTGGTTTTTGGAAGCCTTCCTCCTCTTGAAGCAAATGAAAACAGAACCTGAAATAATCAATACAAAGACAATGGAACAAGCAACTGATGCAGATATTGTCACAGCCTTCCCTTTCCTTCCTGCATAAATCATTTATTAACAAACAGGAAGTATGATCAGTACTCGAAGAAATGGTCAAGCAAGGACACATCCGCGTTAAATTTCTCATTAACTGGTCAAGTAAGCAACTGATTGTGACGGGACTGATAAATTAAGAGGTAGCAGATCCTGTTTTCATGCAGTCGGTTAGTTTTGTCCTGCCTACCCCTTCCAAACTTTGTTGACAATGGTAAAACAAGATAAAACTGGAGATAATCTTTTCAATATGATAGGAGGCAAACCCATGGAAAACGATGTAACTAGACGATCGATCGATCTAATACCTTGAGCTTGACTAACAACCATAAGATAATCATAAAGTGGATACCTTGAGCTTGACTAACAACTAAATGATGTGCATGACTAACGCGCTTTGAAAATATTTCCAACTTCTTCTCTTTGATGTCTTTGTAGCCTACTTTTCTTATTTTGACCTTGTAAAACGTACCAGAACATTTTAAAAAACAGAGAAATGTGTATACACATAACTTATGTTACGAAAAAATGCCTCTGCAATTACTCATTAGTAACCAACCCGTACACTCCACAAATTATTGGTATTAGTACTCCCTTCATATCAAAATACAAAACATATTTGGTTTCGTTATGATAAAATTTTGATCAACAATTGCTCTATTAGGATATCTTATGTGATACAAATTATAAAAGCATAATCATAACTAAGTACTTACGAATACGAATATAATAAATTTAATTTTATGTCACAAAAAATATATTCAAATAGAGTATTCTTGGTCAAAATTTTGTCCTAACAAAATAAAATGTGCCTTCTCTTTTGAAATGGAGGGAATAATGTACAAATAATAAAATTTTAATCACATGGTGACTACATTTTGAATCATAGTGAATTACTATATTGAAAGAATAGTCTACATCAGTGACTACCTGTCAATTATTAATTTCAAATTATAGAATAAAATAAAATACTGATTTTAGAATCCATCCTAATATACTTTCTGTGTTTTTTGTGTTTTATTTAATATTTCGGAGTTTTGGAATTGATCATAAGTAATTAGTGTTGGGGTTTCAATTTAATATGTTTCACAATTTTATATTCCAAAATTCAAGATTAGTAAATATAGAGTTGTCCTCAGATTGGACTTTGGAGGCTTATAATTAGCATTTTTATGTCTTTTTTTTTCAAAATTCGGATATAAGAATTAGTAAATACTAGTACTAGTTTGTAATTGATATAGCCTTTTGTTTTATCTAAACTACAGTAATTAAGTAGGAGTAAAGATTAAAGAGTCCACCATATTTCTAATTGCATGTTTTATTGAACACAAACTCTAAATACGATACACGGTCACGAACTCACGATCGTATAATCCATCTGGGATTGACGTCACGACGGAGACCGACTTGAGATGTAAACCATTTTGTCACTAAAAAAAATTAATTAGCTCCACTGCTCTATCAACGGTCCAAAAAAAAACTCACCTCCTCTGTCCGCCGCCACCGGAGAGGGTGAGGGCGACGGTGGCGCTACATCAAACGCCGGCGCCTCGAGATGCAACACTGGGCTTCCCGGGAAGAACGGATGCAGATCGTACCAGTAGTTGCACCTCACCCCAAGAATCCTCCCGGTAGGGCTCCCGCTGAAGTAATTGGGATCGTTCACCCACGAAATTATGCCGGCTAGGCAGCTCCGGCAGCCGGCCGGGGACATGTCCGGCGTGCACTGCACCAGCGCGTAGATGTCGTGGACGCCCCAGCCACGGAACGCCTCCACGCCCGTGGCGAACCGCCTGGACGAGTTCGCCGCCGCGTAGTCCGCGGTGGCGTTGAGGAGCGCGACCACGGCGGCGTCGAACACCTCGGCCGGCGCGGTCACGTTCCGCACCTTTTGGAAGTAGGCCTTGAAGTTTTCGTCGGTGGCGAGGAAGTTCCGGTTGGAGAAGTGGACGTAGCAGAGTTCGTAGTAGACGGTGACCTCCTTGCCGTAGGCGCACAGCTGCTGCCCATCCTGGAACGCGGCGGCGATGCACGCGGCGCAGGCGGTGGCGTTCGTGGAGTCGCCGCGGCAGAGCGCGAGGCCGTAGACCATGTCCGGCGGGTCGCCGACCCTGCCGGCGGCGAAGAGGGTCGGGGAGGAGGAGGCGTTCTTGGGGAGGTCGGCGGAGAGGAGCGCGAGGTTGGACTGGTACAAGCTGTTCGGCGCGAATTCGCCGCTGCTCCCGCAGAACGGCCATGCCCTGGCGCCGGCGGTGGCCTGTAGCGCGACGAGGAAGGCGAGGAGGCGGGTAGCGGTGCAGGGGGCGCGCGGGTGCATCGCCATGAGAGTTGGTAGTGATCGATTGCCGCTTTATCTTTTTTTTAAAGAATACTTTACATGGTTAATGATCCGTCTCAGTCGCGAAAGAATATGAACGGTACAAATTCACACCAGCCTTTGATCCGAAATAAAAGAAAGGACATGGTTTAAGAAATAGGCATGTATATCAACACGCGGACTATCTAAAATATTCTGATAAAATATTCATATACTACAGTAAAAGCTTGACGTCGGATCCAACCATGCCACCCTCATGACCCCCGCCCCACCGCAACCCCAGATTCGGTCGACTGGATGCCCGCACCAAAATAATGTGTGGGTTGTGAAAGCCTGAGCACTCAAAGTCGAGGAAGTTGTCTATGCCCCCAAGATAGAAAAAAATTTGGTGAAGGAGGGATGAATCGGGCCTGTTGTGCAACCTCAATCTGGATGAGTGACACTTGGCCCGGCTACCGATCCAATGAAGAGGCGCGTAGGTCTTTGAGGAGAATCGTTTTAGAGTCTCGCTGTGAGGGAGCCAACTCAGCCTAAAACGATTCTCCTCAAAGCCCTACACGCCTCTTCGTTGGATCGGTAGTTGGGCCATGTGTCACTTATTCAGATCGGGGTTACACAACAGGCCCACTGCATCCCTCCTCCACCATTTTTTTTCGAGTGCCATGGACCAGCCCCTGGGGAAGGGTTGCACGGATTCTAGGGAGTTTTCACATGAAACGATGGGTTTCATGCATAATATCCTCCTAGAGCACCCATAGGCCCTTCGGCATGGCTGAAGGTTATGAAATAAACACTCTTTTTCCTCCAAATAGAATTAACGAAATGAAGTCACACAAATTATGTAAGAACTACACTATTTTGAAACGAAAAATACCTGACTACCAATCAGATCCCAAGAGTGTAACAAGTGATAAGCTTAAGCACATTAATCCTAGAGAAGCATTTCAGACTAAGGGGATGTATATTTGGTTTTTTTTGAGTGGATATATATTTGGTTCTGTGACTCATGTAGTCCATATGAACGCGTGCTAAATTTTGGTCATGAATCATTGACCCTAACTATAGCAACGTCCTTGAATTAATAAGGAATTAAAAGTTTGGTAACAAGATAAACAACCCTTCAGGAATGAACATGGGAAGTAACATATAAGCATCTGCTATTATACTATCATTTTCTAGTATATATGGGGATCATAGCTAAATAATACAAATGAAGTAGGTTTTTCCCTACATCAGATTTTTTTTTGCAAAAAGAGAAAAGAAAGGTACAATATGAATTCAACATCACATTGGATTTATCTCGGCTCAAGTTCAGTGATCGAAACCTCATTTGGTGACATAGGCGATCTGTCTGCGGACTGATTAGCTCCACGGAATGGTTCCGAGTACGAATCTGAGTTGACACTACTCTTTTGGATGCAAAATGCCGGCCTAGATGGAGCTTGGAAAGACATAGTGCTGCTGCTAAGCATCACATTCACCGTCGACATCATTGGCCTCTCTGTGGGGTCTTCTTGAACACACAGGAGTCCGATGTGAATGCACTTCAAGATCTGGTCTCCAGGACAATGGCCAGACATGGATGAATCCGCAAGCTCTACAACTGTTCCTGCCAACCAGTGCTCCCACACCTGCATTTTTTGATAGGTAAATGTTCTGATATTAATACAAAACATTACTTGGGTGTAGAGTTTGTAATAGCCGATCACTCCTGAGGTACTCACCAAACTTAAGAGATCAACTGATTGCTCGGAGTCGTAGGAGACATTGTTTTTCCTTCCCGTGACGATTTCTAAAATCAGAACGCCAAAGCTGAAAACATCTGATTTGATGGAGTAATGCCCACGCATAGCGTACTCAGGGGCCATGTATCCACTGCAGTGGGAAATTCTCTTATGTCAAGGACTAATGTACTACCGAATATATTATTAGCCGATAATATCATTAGAACTTACTATGTTCCGACAACACGATTCGTGACGTCTTGTGATTGATCATTCCCAAATAGCCTTGCTAAGCCAAAATCTGAAATCTTAGGATTAAATTCAGAGTCTAACAGAACATTGCTTGCTTTGAGATCCCGGTGAATTATCTTCAGCTGAGAATCTTCGTGAAGATATTGTAAGCCTCGAGCAATCCCATTGACTATCTTTAATCTTTTCCACCAATCTAGCACACTACTTCTATCAGGATCTGTAACATAGAAGAAGGAACTTAAAAATTGTACATAAAAAGTTTTCAGTTGTTGATTCACTGTTGCAAAATGGTGAAGAGTAATTACCAAACAGAATTGTGTCGAGGCTTTTGTTAGGCATGTATTCATACACAAGTAATCTTTCATGTTCTTCCAAGCAAACACCAATGAGTCTAACCAAATTCTTGTGTTGAAGCTTAGCGACCAAAACAAGCTCATTTTTCAACTCCTCTATTCCTTGTCGAGAACTTTGCGATAGCCTTTTCACTGCTATTTCTTGATCACTACGGAGGACTCCCTGTACAGATAGAGATTTTTACTGGCTGCAACTGTAAATTATTGAATAAAAAAGCTAAAATGAAATGGTATAATTAGCACCTTATAAACCGCACCGAATCCTCCTTCGCCAAGTTTGTTGCTGTCATCAAAGTTGTCTGTTGCCACTCGTAAAGTTGATATACTAAGAATGAGAGAATCAATACTTTCTATGTCCTCTGGATCTGTTGGACCTACTGTAAGGAGAAAAAAGAACTTTAATAATGGTGTAATGCATTAATGGAATTTTCGCTTTTGTATGGGAATGATGTCACTGCTTAGATAAAAACTTAATTTTGCCTTTTCCAGTTTATTGAGAACACTGAAAAATAGTGGAATTTGAATGAACTACAGGGACTTACGTGCTATTGATGGCTTTCTTGCTCGTTCTGTCTTCCTCTTCCATAGATAAAAGCAAATTACTACAGCAGCCAGTGTTGCAGCGACTATAGGCAATGCAATGGCTAAAACCCTACCAGTCCTGTTTCCTGTTCATCCCATATAAATGGAATGCATCAATTAATGTAAGACATAAAACATAATAAGATTGTTGAGAAAATGATGCATTTGTTATGTTTTAGCACACATCCTTTCTCACATTTAACTTAATTAAGATCTTCAGAAAAATCTACAAACACAAGTATAAACAATTTTGACATCTTTAATGTGTGTACACTATAGTGCTACAAGCTTTATGGATTGCTTCTTTGAACAGTTACATGGACAATAATTTTTTTAGATAAGGAAGATGAACATTGACAGGAATAGTCGAGATTGACACAGAAAAGAAGAGCTCTAACACTTCTAAGTATAAACATTCTATTTGTTCTGCAGTTTCAATAATTAAAGAAAAAGAATACGATGCACCATTCGCTATCACCATCATTTCAAATTCCATGTAGCCAACTGAAGGAGTAGCATGATATATTTTAGATATTTCTTCATGAAGTGCACAATCATGAAAACATGTGGTATCTAACAGGAAAACGCATGCATTCATGCAATTAAGATGTGAACATCAGACTAGAACACAAAATGAGAGAGAAGATATTTAATTCCAAATTCGTTCATACATAATGTGAATTCTAGGAAATGAAATTGGGGATTTAACCGTGCATTGGATTAGGCATTGTGCCTATACAAAATGTGTACAATATATGTGAAATGTCTTAAATGCCCTTAGGCTTTGTTTGGCACAAGGAGTTCCCAATCCCAACTCATCTCCCTCTTGTTCCACACGCACGTTTTTCAAACTGCTAAACAGTGTGTTTTTTGCAAAAATCTTCTATACGAAAGTTGCTTTAAAAATCATATTAATCCATTTTTCAAAAAAACAAATACTTAATTAATCATATGAAAATACGTCGCTCCGTTTTTCGTGCATGGGAGGTGAGTTTTTAACCTCAGCTTCCAAACACAGCCTTAATATCCTTGATACTTGAAACCAATCATGGAAGACTATTCTAACTTCGTATCAAAGACGACTAGACACTCTGCATGAAGTTAGGCTAGGATTCAGTCAGGATGCACAAATGGTCGGGAGCAGGGTTTATAATGCTATTTGTCATCGAAAAACTGCCTCCTACTGGTTTCATTGATAACAACGGTAATCGGACGGTTATCGGTGTAAAGCTGTGGAGCTTGGACAAATTTTGCCAAAAAAATCAAATTTTGGTTTGAATTTTTTGAACTTGTTCGATTTATGATTTATCATCGAGCAGTTTCTAACTATGACTGACTTGGTAAGGCCAATAACCATGATAACTGAGCCGTTATCATCGTATAAACCCAAATCAGGGGTCAGGACATGATTATTTTATCCTCTCTCAGTCAAGCAAGGACACGTACCTAATTTCCTTGATCTTCAGTCAAGCACCTGATAGCTACGGGACTGAATAGAAGTCAATACCAAACAAAACAAATTGATAAAAAAAACGAGTACCATACATGTTTGGAAGTTTGCCTCCCAGAATCATCTGTTCGTAGCTACTTCCTCCGTTTTATATTATAATTCGTTTGACTTTTTTCCTTAGTCCAACTTTATTAAGTTCGATTGAGTTTATAGAAAAATTTAGCAACATCTGAAATATCAAATTAGTTTCATTAAAACTAGTATTGAATATATTTTGATAATATTTTTGTTTTTGGTTGAAAATATTACTATATTTTTTATAAATTTGATCAAAGTAGGAAAAAAGTCAAACTTATAATATGAAACGGAGGGAGTAACTTGCTTCATATATAGATTTTATTTTTCTACTTCCGTGCAAAACAATACTAACGAAAGAACCATTTTTGTTTTCTTAAAGAAAACATACGAAGAAAGGACCGGAATGTAGTGGAACTGTGGATCAATCCAGAATTCATTGCTCTGGTTTGATAGCATTGCCGAATCAAATATCATTTCAAATTCCTATAGTGAAATCAAACAACATTTCTATTCGAATCCATCGAATTAAAATCGCTGTATACGTGCCTGGACTGATCCTGTCCATCGAATTAAGTTTAGGTCATTTCTGAGAGCAGGTGACTGTTTTTTCCCATTGAACTCTTACCTTATAACAACATTTTTGTAAATAAAGAAGTGCATATAAATGCAAACAGGATATGAGATCTATATCATTTTCACCCAACTCACCTCCTCCTCCGGTGGTGGTGGCCGGTGGCGTCACGTTCCCGGGCGCTGGAGACGGCGCCGGCGGCGCTCCCAGTGATGCCGCCGGGAGCTGCAGCAGCGACACCCCATTGAAGAAAGGATATATCTCGTACCTGTAGTTGCACCGGAGTCCGAGAATCCTGCCCCCCTGCTTCCCGCTGAAATACTTCGGCATCATCCCGACGATACCCTCCAGGCAGCTCCGGCAGGTAGACGTCGCCATGTCCGGCGTGCACTGCGCGAGCCCGTAAATCTTGCTGCCGTTGAACCCTTCCTCCCCCGTGCCGAACCGCCTGGACGAGTTCGTGGCCGCGTAGTCCGCGGTGGCGTTGATGAGGACGCCCACGGCGGTGTCGAACACCTTGGCCGGCGCGGACACGTTCTGCGTGTTCATGAGGATGAGGAACTTGTTGTCGCCGTTGGTGGAGGGGAGTAAGTTCTGGTTGGAGAAGCGGAGGGCGCAGGGGTCGTAGAAGACGGTGGCATCCTTGTTGTAGGGGCAGAGCTGCTGCGCGTCCTGGAAGGCGGCGGCGACGCAGTCGCGGCAGGCGGAGGCGTTGGCGTCGCCGCGGCAGAGCGCGAGCGCGTAGACGATGTCTGGGACGGCGCCGAGGGTGGCGGTGGCGAAGAGCGTCCGGGACGAGGAGGCGTTCTTGGGGAGGGTGGTGGAGAGGCTCCGGATGTTGCTTTGGTACGTGCTGTTCGCGGTGTAGTTGCCGCTGTCGCCGCAGAAGTTGCCGAGGGGCTGGCCGGCGACGGGCGGCGGTAGGAGTGAGGTGAGGAGCGCCGCCGAGACGGCGGCGAGGCCGGCGGGGAGGTGGCCACGGTACGCGGCCATGGTGTTCGCGATGAGGAGGGTGGTGGTGGAGTGGTGGTCGGCGGGGGAAGCGGAGAGGCGAAGAGTGATACAAGATGGGGAAGGTTGTGGTGGGGCCCCAGGTTGACTAGAGTGAAGCTCGTTTGACTCGGCTATGTGAGGCGTGGTGTTGATGATACTGACATTATGGGACCCAGGTATAAATGCTGGTCGGGCCCACACCAACCTGACGTGATGACCATGGCAATGGCCAGGCAGCTGGCGCGAGGGGCAAACAATCGCGCAACGTACTTTTCAATTGTCATACAACACTGCAGCAGTAAAAACCAAGTGAACTTCATTGCCGTGCCGGCAGAGAGAAAATATACGGCGAAAACCATATATAAAATAAAAACCTAAATATTATTATTGTTGAATTGAAAAATAGACGTCTAAAATTTGTTCATATCAATATGAATAAAAATTTTAAATAAATAAACTTTTTACTCATAATAATATGGTCGAATCTCAAACGTTTATTTTTCGATTCAATGATTTTTAAATTTTTACTGTCTATGTGTTTTGTCTCTACTTTTTTTTTTTCGTCGGTAGTCAGTGGCGGCATACCGGCGTCGAAATGGTCCGAGCGAGATCGATGCGAGAATCCGCCAAGACTTGCTCCATGGAACGACGGACCGAGCCGCCGCCGGCCAAGCGCCGGAGCATACGCGCGACGCGACACGGCCATCGGCGACCAGCGCGCTGCAGTGCTGGAGCTGGAGCTGGCTGGAGCCCTCGTCTCCCTGGCACCGGGGAGGAATCGGATTGCCGTGCTGTCTGCCTGTCTCCGTCTCTCCGATCGAGCACTGGAGCCCGAGATCGATGCATATGTCCTCATCGCAATTCGCAGGTCATGATTCAATGGAAAAATATTTAAGGAACTTGCTGTGATGGTTTTATCCCTTTGTTTTTCTTTTTACAAACAGACAAGACGTGATATGGACGAGACATGGCCACCAACAAGAGGTGAATATTGAAAGTTGTTATAAAGATTCCAGCCGAGAGTTTTGAGGGGAATGCCCGTGCGTACATTTGCTTCAAAGTAGGTCGTGATAAATTGTGAATTTATTGTAGGGCTAATTTTACTATTCTTAAAAGGATATTCGAAAAGATATCCGATGATGCTATATATTTTTTAAGTACAAAATTCGATATCTCTAGCACTGAAGTATTTTAGTTTAAAATTTAGATATCTTAAGGTATTTTTTTCAAGTACTGTAAAATTTCTTTTGTTATACAGGCAATCAATTATTCTTCATTTCGAAAGAAAAAGGAAGAGAGAGTCCAGATGTCTGCATTATACAGACAGAGAAATTTATGCCTATCAGCCTATGAGTTTAACTCCAGTTTTCAATATCAACGGCATCTACAGAAATAAACATATGCCTATGAAACATTGAAACTCCAGTTTTCAATATCGACCGCGCATCATCCTTTCTTGAGACATTCCTTACATTATGATGTCAAAGTCCTATCAGGGTTTTCCCCCCAAAACAAAAAGATAGATAAGCTCGAATTATCTGGGCAACTCTTGTAAGGAATTTAGTTGCATGTATACTTCATTCAGTCAATTTCACATTGTTAGCCTGTTAACTATGTACTTTCGAAAACTTACAATGTAGAGCGTCTTTTCCTCTCACGGCAGTCCTGAAGAAGCAAGAAGAAAAGCCATGCCAATCCAATTACTTGAAACACCATGGGCATGAAAAAATTTGTCGTCATAAATTTTCCTTCTGAAAATACAATAAAAAAGCTTCAGGTTGATCGGGAAACATTATCTTTCCTTCAGGATAGGAACGGAACCAGAATTTGCTCAAGCCTAATGTTGAAAAATAATCTCCGGGCTAAGAAAATCGAGAGAGAATCTCGCGTGCAGTTTCCACCCATTGGCCCGCATGATTAGCGTGATTAACTTGTGATTAATTTTCTTGAAGCGCAATGATCGAAAGCGCAAATAAATCTCATAAGGGCATACCCTCGACTTGCTTAGTGCAAGTATAAAAGGAAAGGAATTAAGCCCGTGCAAAGGTGACGATCAATTTATGATCTTCTCTATTTTCTAAAACCCTAACACCGATCCTAAATGCAATGGAGGGTGATTGAAGGGTGTTTCCCACACCGAGGATTTCATCCTGGTCTTAGGGCGACACAGACGACTCAGCCTGGAGGACAAGCTCATCTCGCACAGCGATCTTGATCACCGGCATTCATCTACCGCGACATCCATCACATCGATGCAACTAAGGCAACATTTATAGCTTCGTCGAGCACTAATCAGTACCCACCAAATTCTGCATAAGCTTAATAGGGTGGTCATACATATCCTAATATCAAGTTTAAGAATTAGCTCCAACACCTAAGCCTCTCAACTGGTATAATTTACATAATTCTGCATAAGCTTGATAGGGTGATAATACATATCCTAATATCAAGTTTAAGAATTAGCTCCAACACCTAAGCCTCTCACCTAATATAATTTACATAATTCTGCCTTTATCTTTCTATTTTTTGAAGTTTTACGGTATAATTTCAATGGATATCATATATATCTATAAAGTTTATCCTCACTAAGACTGAGTTCTTTTGTTCACTTTTCCAACTCATCTCTCCTGTTTTTCACGCGCACGCTTTTGAAACTGTTAAACGGTGCGTTTTTTGAAAAAAAAATTATATGAAAGTTACTTTAAAAAATCATATTAATCTATTTTTTAAAAAAAATTTAGCTAAAATTTAATTAAACATGCGTTAATGAATACATCGTTTTGCGTGTCGGAGAGGAGGGGTTCCTAACCCCTCCTCCCGAACACAGCCTAAGTGTAGTTAATATTATTTCTCTCTTCTCTTATTAAGCCACATCACCTCAATTGTTTCTAGCCCTTGGATGATTAATCTTTGCTCCAAATTATTTTTCTTATTTTTTTTCTCTTAAAAAGTCATATCATCTTAGTTTTATCTTTGGATGATTAATCTATATTACCTTTTTTTCTTCTCTTATTGAGCCAGAGATTAATATAAATTGTTTATAGCTTTTTTCAATAGTCGATCAGAGATAAAAATTATACAAAATATAGCTATCTTACATGTTTATTTTACTAATATCACACAAAACTCTCATAGCAACGCACGAAGTTTGTTTCATCTAGTTTAGGCTCATAGAAGGGCTTCAACCCTAGCTACCCTACTCCTTTCTCCAAATATTAATGTATAGATCAATAGAAATAATGTAAATGATGCAAAGGAAGATAATATGATACCGATAATTAAGAGGGATGCACTATTCAAGGATTTCAGGGACATGTTCTTCGTTTGTTCCTAACATCTCAAATATCAAATAGTTATAAAAGGAATAAAAAAGAAGTTAATAACCTTGATAAAATAATATATATCATCACACAAAATTCAATCTGAACTTGTTCTACTGATTGAGCAAAAAAGTAGCTTATTAAACTCTGAGTAACATGAGCGCTAGCTTTTGATGGTCAGAATTTTCCTTTCAACTCTTACAGATTAGACTGATCTAAAAAAAATGACCTACGTTGCCAAACTTTCTAGAAAATCGTCATGACTAGTTAAACGGGATGCAAAAAGAAAAAAGAGGAGAAGACATCTCCTCAAGGTGTAAAATGAGTAAATGACCTTCCCAACCTACAGTTAGTTATCTAAAAATATATTATGAAGATTAAGGGCATCAAATGAATTGCTTGAATATACCCGCTACATGTAATCCCTTCCCAGATAAAGTGAAGCAGAGAATAATATTCTCTGAAGAAACATGAATTCCATTGAAATACCAGAAAAGCATGAAAAAACTCACCTCTCTTGGTGATCATATTTTGGAAGTCATCACTGGAATCAATCATGAAAAATATCTTGACTCGTGGTTTGGAAAGGAGAGCTTGGATAGGTGAAGAACACAACCTCCTTGACAATGGAAGTACATCCATATTGGAGGCGTGGAGTTTTCTTCAACAAGGAACTTAGGTAAAAAGTGAAGTAGACATATTGTACCTTGATCCTAACGATGAAAGTGAACACTATGGAGCTGGAGAAAAACATTGTCATCTTCTGTGGGGAAAAAACCCATCGTAGCACCCCGACTTATTTTTTTATTTAAACAAGGTGCTGAAAGCAAGTTGATCAATTATTGAACTGCACTTGGAAGGAATCTAGAACTCCTGCAAAAGAGGTGTTGGTTAGTGGTCTAGGTTAACCAAGAATTGCACAGAAGGGAACGCCGTCCACCTTGTTTTCACTCTCATGCACCTTCTCGTATATTACAACGAATTGTTCAAAATAGCAAAAACCAAAAAAATATTGCGTGCTTGTTGAACAAAATTAGCTCCTACTTGGTTGAAACAAGATTCTTCATCTTACAAACAAAAACAAAAAAATCATAGTTAAAGACTACACAACTACTCCACACAACTGCATAAGTATAGAAAAAAGCTAGCAGTGGGCCACATGTTAGTGGTGGTGGTGCCACCACCACTGTTTTTTAAAGTAGTACAGATTACTTTCCTAAGTGTGTGATTACTTTCCTAACCATTGCACTATGATTGAAGGTGCTCTCTTTTCCTTTGGATCAGCCCCCGAGTCCCATCACAGGGTGATAATGAAGATCTCTCATGCATTAGTCTACTCTCGAAAAAGTCCTAACACCATTCCAATCATGAAAAGCACTGGGAGGGACACTACTACAGAAAGGATTTTTGCAGACGGGCGGATTCGATCTTCGCATGCGGTTGGCCGGGCCGCATACGCGAAAAGGTCTGTGAAGATCACCATTTGCGCATGCGGCCGGAGCCAGCCGCATGCGAAGATCGATCTTCGCATGCGGTCAGTTATGACGGCCGCATGCGAAAACCGATCTTCGCATGCGGCCGATATAAGCAGCCGCATGCGAAGATGATTTTCGCATGCGGTCCAATTAAGTGGACCGTTTGGGAAAACAAATTTTCCAACAGCAAAATTAATACTCTATCGTATTTGATATTATATTTCGTATGATTTATTATCGTATTTTCGAATAGACGCATATGAGATAGTCGGATTGATGATATTACTGTAAGAAATATCAAATACATAACCATAAATTGAAACGTTGTTTACATACGAAGCATATATTACAAATATCACAACTGTTTATCACATATATAATTAGTGTACATCTCATTGCATTTGTTCTTTCTCCCATTCTCTGAGAGGTTGAAATTTGTCTTCCAATGCGAGTTCACTCTGGTTGTCGTAGAAGAGACCTCTTGCGTTGCAGACATCACGACGGATGAATCGGCAGAGGTCAGCGCACACGTTCCAGATAGTCCTGTCGTCGAATCGTTGTGCAACATAAGGGATTTTCGGGATCTGTGCACAGCAAAGTCAACAAAAGGTTACTAAGTGAAATATGTGTTGTAGTTGGGTTTCTTTGTAAAGAAAGAAATGCTGACGTACTTGGTCACTGGTTGTTCGGTACCTCCCGTTGACTCTGAGCATCTCGCACACGTAATATCCGCACAAGTTGGTTCCCGCTGGTTGTTTGTAACACTGCGATATAATTACGAGGGACCAATCATAGACATAATTCAGGAACTAATGTACGATAGTTTGTTGTATTGGCATATATATGTTCGTACCGGCCAGCCAGTCTTGACGGATAACTTCAGACTGGTATCAGACTGGTATGGTAGTACCTGTCCTCAAAACAAAAGTATGATTCAGCAAATAATATTAGGACGATGACAACTCTTCATTCACCCTTCCAAATCATTTTAAGCATGCCCAAATACCAATAGCTACAATGAGAATTATAGCAAACTACTATGCACAAGAATCAGACCGCATCACAATACATTGTGAAGTAATTTGCGTCAAGCAATTCAACGAAAATAAAAGATCATGTTCAATTGTTCTTCACTTCTATTTCAATTCAATGAATTTGTGGCTGTTCCACGGGTCACCAGAAGCTGAGTATCACGGAACAGAGATCCCAAACCCATAGAATCACAGGCAGGAGAGCATAAAATTATCAAGAAAGATATACATCCAGTCAAACTTTCGTAATTCCGACCATAAAATTATTTCTCATATATATATATATATATATATATATATAGAGAGAGAGAGAGAGAGAGATACATATCAATATCACAAACTTATTACTAGATTTCCTTCAAGCAGAGCTACTTGGGCCTAAAATTAAATTCAGACACACTTCCAAAACACAATACAATTATCAAGAAAGATATACATATATACATATCACATTGCAAAAAATTCACAGTTATCACATTTCACACATACATATACATATACATATATATATCACATTGCAAAAATGGTACATCACAAAAAAAAAAGGAGTTACCGGCGGCGGCTAGGGTTCGGCGGCGGCCGCGGTGCGCGTGGAGGAAGAGGAGGAGGCAGGAGCCGGCGGTGGCGAGGGGGAAGGAGGAGACGGCGGCTAGGGGGAAGGAGAGGAGGCCGGCGTCGACGAGGGCGACGGCGTCGGCGGCGTGGATGCGACCGGCGGCGGCCGCGGTGCGCGTGGAGTCGGAGCCGGAGGCAGGAGCCGGCGGTGGCGAGGGGGAAGGACGAGACGGCGGCTAGGGGGGAGGAGAGGAGGCCGGCGACGAGGGCGACGGCGTCGGTGGCGTGGATGCGACAGGCGCCCGCTAGGGTTCGACGGCGGCGACGAGATTTGGCAGCCTGGCGGCAGTGTTCGGCGCGCTAGGACTTAGAAAATTTCCCCATCCCGCGCTCCCCCATATATAGGCCCAGATCATCGCATGCGGGCGGCTTTACCGGCCGCATGGAAAAATGATCTTTCCATGCGGCTGTCTTAGCGGACCGCATGGAAAGATAATTTTTCCATGCGGTCTTCTTAGACAGCCGCATGGAAAGATCATTTTTCCATGCGGCCGGTAAAGCCGCCCGCATGTGATAATGTTCTTTCCATGCGGCCATCTTAAGGGCCCGCATGCGAAAATAATTTTGCCTTTTGGTTAAACTTTTTTTTCCCATATTACTAAACTTCATTGGTACAACTAAATTTTTGTATTACACACAATATTTTCAAAATACATCCTAAATATGTAGTAAATTATTTATAACAATGGATTAATAAGATTATGTAAAGAAACTTTCGTATAAAAACATGTAGAAAAAAAACAACGTTTAGCAGTTCGAAATGTGGGCCGCTTTCATTCATCCCGATAAATTTAGAACACCAGGACAACTGAAGGTTACAAAAGAACTAGAGCTTAACTATCTTTGCGATACCATCTGATCGAACGTACGACATATTAGCTTCGTCGATGGTTCGCTCGACCTTCTTAATTCGCATAGGAAGATCGGTAAACAATGGTACATCGTCGAACTGGTTGTAATCAGCGGGGTCTTCGATGTTGTCGATGCCGACGATCTGTTGTTTTCCGTCCACGACAATATCCATCCGTTCATCCAAAGGGTCCTTCACATAAAACACTTGAGCCACACGCTCTGCTAAAACCCAAGGATCATCCTTGTGGCCTATCTTACTGTGATCGACTATCGTTAGCCCATAGTCGTCCACGGAAACCCCTGTTGTGTCTTTCACCCATTGACAACGGAGCACAGGGATCTGGATGTTCAGGCCGTAGTCGAGTTCCCATATTTCCTTTATGGTCCCGTAATACAACTTCTTTTCACCAGTTGGGTCGATCGCTTCGACACGAATCCCACTGTTTTGTGAGACGCTTTTCTTGTCCTTCGTACTCGTGTACAAGGTAAAGCCATTGATGTCGTACCCTTGCCATGAGTTGACAATACTTGAAGGCCCACTTGCCAATCTTTGTAAAGTAAGTTGCTCCGTACAATCACCGACTGGCAGGTTTAGATCTTTGAACCATTGAGGAAATCGACGCCTGTGCTCTCTTGAAACCCAATCGGCGGATCGTCCTGGGAAGCAGGCTTTGATTTCTTCAAAGTGTCGCTCAATGAATGGCTCGACGATAGCGAGCTGTTGTAGAACGCTGCTGTGTGCCACGGCCACTGTTTTGTAATCATTATCGAAAAACTGCTTCCTACCAACAGTACCCCTTCCAGATAATCTCCCTTCGTGTCGATGCACAGGAATCCCAATGGCATTACCATCCTTTATGTAATCCATACAACACTCGACCGCCTCTTCAGTTGTGTATCCCTCTATCATTGATCCTTCGGGGTGAGCGCGATTGCGTACATAGCCTTTGAGGATTGACATGTAACGCTCATACGCCCACATCTGGTGTAAGTATAAGGGACCAAGTTCAATAATCTGAGGGACGATGTGAACGATCAAATGCTCCATCATATCTAAATATGATGGTGGGAAATACATCTCCAGCTGACATACGGTCTCCACAGCAAATGTCTGAAGGGGACCTAATTCGAGAGGATCAAATACCTTTTGTGAGATTCGATTGAAAAAGTAGCACAACTTTGTTATAACCACCTTGGTATGGACAGGTTTGACTGCCCTTATAGCAATTGGTAGGAATACCGTTAGCATCCTATGGCAGTCGTGCGCATTGTATCCGGAAATGGTCAAATCTTTCGTTGAGACTAGCTTCCTGATGTTCGATGAGAAACCACTAGGCACTCTCACCCCTTGTAAGCATTTACAGAAGGCTTTTTTCTCTTCAAGTGTCAACGAGTAACAAGCAGGAGGTATCTTGCTCTTTCCATTTGCCAGCTCTACTGGGTGAAGGTCATGCCTTATGTCCAAATTTACAAGATCATTACGTGACTTCAGTCCATCCTTCGTCTTACTCGGGATGTCCAGCAAGGTGCCGATGGTGCTATCAAACACGTTCTTCTCGAGGTGCATAACATCAATTGCATGACGGATCTCTAGGTCCTTCCAGTAATCTAAGTATCTGAAGAAAATTGAGTGCTTCTTGAATGGCAATGTAGTATTCTCCACGTCATCAACTTTCTTCCTCTTTGCTGTCTTCTTCTTTCCCTTGCCAAATACAACCTTAATGTTCTTTGTTATATCATACACGTAAGTACCACTTCGTGTTTCAGGGCCAGTCTCGTTCTCCACTGTCTTGTCGAACAATCTGGCCATCTTACGATACTTGTGTTTTCGTGGTAGAAACCGTCGATGTCGCATGTACACTGTCTTCTTAGACGACGTCAGGTATTTGTACGAAGTCATATCCAGACATATCAGACACCCAGTCTTCCCTTTAATCTGACCGGATAATGAAAAGTTTGCAGGTAGATCATTGATGGTAACAAATATGATCGCACGTAGATTGAAGTGCTCCCGCTTGAACTCATCCCACAGCCGTAACCCCTCTTTCCATAGCTCCTCCATGTCCTCCATCAAAGGCTCAAGAAAAACATCTATATCGATTCCAGGTTGCTTCGGACCTTGTATGAGGATAGTGAGAAGAATATACTTTCGTTTCTGACATATCCATGTTGGAAGATTATACATTGTGAGAAGAACTGGCCATGTGCTGTGTGAGCTGCTTAAATCACCAAACGGGTTCATTCCATCAGTGCTCAATGCGAACCTTACATTCCTTGGATCCTTACCAAATTCTGGGTGCTTTGCATCAAATGTCTTCCACTGGCGAGCATCGGCAGGATGTCGAATCATACCGTCTGTCTTTCGGCCCTCTTGATGCCATCTCATCAACTCAGCATCAGTCGGGTTTGAGTACAGACGCTTCATGCGGTCCTTAATTGGTAGGTACCACATCACCATTGACGGAATTTTTTTTCGCTTACGCTCCGATGAATCTAGGTCAGTAGACTCTGTGTGAACGGGCCCATTTCCCGTTTTATACCGACTTGTGCCACACGTTGGGCAACTTTCCAAGTCTGCATATTCTTTGCGGTATAATATACAATGATTCTCACAAGCATGAATCTTTTCAACACCAAGAGATAAAGGACATATGAGTTTCTTCGCTTGATATGTATTCGAAGGTATGAAGTTAGGCTTAGGAAGCAACACACTCAACAAGCTCATCAGATCATTAAAACTTGTGTCCGACCATCCATGTTTAGCCTTCAATCTCAGAAGTTCAAGCACTGAACGCAGTACCGTGAAATCCTTATCACATCCGTTCGTTTCATCGTAAAGAAGATCCTTCGATGCCTTCTCCAGTGCCTGCCAATTCTCTAACCGTCGTGATCTACCCGCTAGAACCTCAGGTTCGACATGGCGTAGCATATCTTCTATATCAAAACCGCCCTCAAAATCATCACTATCTGTGGACACGTCTACATTTAACCTTTCACGGGACATGTCTTCGATTACAAAATTCTCTGCCTCATTCATCTCCGGAGTTAACTCTTCATCGTCATCTTGGGGATCGGCGATTTCCCCGTGATAGGTCCAAACCTTATAATTGGCGGTGAATCCATGTTGCATTATGTGTCCCAAAATTTCGCCATGATCTACCAGCAATTTCTGATTCTTGCAATGACGACACGGACAAAAAATTTTTGCCATGTTCTCCCTCAAAGCATGCGCCTTAGCCTGATCAATAAATTTAGATGCTTCCTTCATAAATATTGGCTGAGTTCTCCGCATCTCATACATCCATGACGACCGATCCATCTATATATAAAGACAATAAAATTACAGACACAAATAATAGACCGCAGGTATTTTATAAAGACGTGTAAATACATATATATATCCATCAGAAAAATACAACAATACAAGTAACTAGTATGTATAAGTGTTTACATCCAAAATTTACACATCAAAACATATATTTTGAAGCTAGATTTTGCAAAAACTAGCTAAAACAAACCTTATCAAAATTTTAAAAAAGCTATAATTTCCACCAACGAAATTTAATAAAAATGGAGCCAAATGAAGGAGGAGAGAGAGTTCTTCACCTTTCATATAAACTTTAAGCAAAGATTTCGAGTTGAAAACCTCCCCCCCTATTTGTTGCATGCATAGGAGAGAGAAGAGCTCGGTTTGAAATGGTGAAGTTCGGGCTAGCTGCAAGATATATGGGCCCATCATCGCATGCGGTCCCTTAAGACAGCCGCATGCGATAATGAATCTTCGCATGCGGCTGATTAACCTGCCCTCAGGGGGGCGATTTTTGCAGGCGCGCCCACAGGTCGGCCGCATGCGAAGATAAAGCCCCCCTGTACAGAAAAATGTTCTCTGTAGTAGTGGGACTCCAAGGGCTGTTTTTCCAATCCATTGCAAGGGTGATCGCCACCGATGTCCCCATGTTGATCACAAGGATCCCTTCAATATCAAGAAGGTGATTTCATGAGGAAAGACTGCTACATCGATGTTAATGCCCGTGACCACAACTACACCGACAACCCTTAGGGTAGGGTTCATCTACTACAAGGTTATTGGCTTCATCTTCTTCCGATCAGTCTTACCACCAATTCCGCATTAGAATTAGAATTTAGATGATCATGTATTGGCTAAGGATCTGATTAAATTTTGACACTTACAAAAGGAAGTTAGTAAACATTAAGCAAACAAACAGAGCATATGTTTAAATTGTATATATATTGTTAAGGACAGTGGAAGAGTATTACACTTCCAGCCTCTTCATATATAATTGCATCATTGTGTAGTTGATATGTGCAGCTAAGTTATGTAAGTTTACAAGGCCAACTTGGTTTCGTACCCTTCGAAATTTTGGCAATGGTAGAGTTGATAGGTGTAGATTTTGGCTTGATGCTAAATTATGCCAACAAGAAATAAATATATAGACAATGCCAACGTTTTGATAAAGCCATAATTTTAATGCTGTCATTTGGTTTGGACATGCAGAACTATCCTTCCAAATTTTATGACCAGTGTAAGGCCGTAATAACAAGTTTCATTAGGTTAATTATGCATGTGCACTAATTAGTCTTAACCAACTGTCACTTTAATAAATAACTAGGAGGGTGCCCGTGTGTTGCAACGGGAAATGCTATATATCAATTTAAAATTATATCAGGTGAAAAGATGTCAAATAATCATTAAGCGAAAATTTGTTGAATACGCAAAAAAAAAATCTTGCAAACCAAAGAGACTACAAATCAAAATTGTTCTGTAGATTAATTCCAATGCAATAAACCTATTATCACTATAGAATACCCGACACTTGCATTAGTAATATCAGCAAAAGGGCCTAAGGGAGGAAATCTTGCGAAATCAGCATGCAAAAAACATCTTAATGGACTGAATAATATGCACATAAATAAACTGATAAAAAACTCATATGATCTTGTTAACGATGTTGTTGTGGAGCCCCAATATTATTATCCATATCTTAATGCGTGTTAGCTAGGTGAACAATCCTCACAGCATGCTTCACATTGAGAGTAATAAAAGGTTAGCTACATTTTAAGGGATTTGCCACACTAAATTCCAAATCAGTTTTTGGCCATGCACATAGAAAATTTGCTATTCCATAAAAGTATGAGGGCCAATTAATTGAATACCCTCAACAGAAGCAATAATACACAAGAATATTGTATGGTATAACCCTAGGCTAAATCACAACAAGCACACATCTGTATGGAATTTAATATCTGACAAAAACAATAACCAAAGTATCATTGGAGCAGTAAAGAATAAAAGAAATTATTATAAAAGAAAAAAACCAAAGCTGGTTGTATTCGATACTAACATAGTATTTGTATCATGTATGGACATAAAACTTTCCAGTTTCTATGAGAAAAATATACATCAACCTTATCAAAGCTCAATATGGTTGTGCTGTGCAAAACAAAATCAAATTATGTTTCTTTAAAAACAAAATTAGTTGGTGCATCAAGAAGCAGTCAAGGACATCACAACATAAAAATTATTAAGGAGCATGCACTTACAATCAGATATTTATGTACTGATAATGTGTATGTATAGAGAGTCCTGATGTCTAACATTTCTCTATTTTCGTCTACTGATAATATCCATTATCAAAACTTCATGTTATATGCTTATAATAGGATCTATATAAAAAACTGAATATTATTTTGAGAGATTACAACTGAATTTACATCATTAAATACAAGAAAAAAAAACTGAATTTACATGATCAAATCCAATTCATTAAACATAGGCAAAGGATTATAACCATGAGTAGCAGAATCCTTCAAGCAAAACCCTACATAGGCAAATGATTATAGTTGGTGAGATTTACATGTTTAGTATCAAACAGAGAAAATATTAGTGCCACAAAAAGATTATAATTGTGAAATATAAGTTACTTTACAATTAACAACTTATCTTTGAGTAGCACATATCTTTAAGACTACTTATATACTATCTTTTGCTGCAAAACAGCTTGGCAAATTTGTATTCCGTGCTAGTGGATAAGCAGTGGATACGCAGTTGAATAAGTCGTGACTTAGCGGAAAGACGATATAGGAAGAAAAAACTGAAAAGACACGATTGTCGTTACATCTTTTTTGTTATTAACTGAAATCACTATGTACATTGGCTTTTGCCGTACTAATTAAAGAGACTTCAACCCATTTGAGATAAACAACAGCTAGCGCACCCAAGGTGAAAATAACGGAATAACCGATTAGTCTATTTATGAATCTCTTGGTATAAAAAAAGAGAGGTAATCAGGAAGGATACCTAATCACACATGTCAGAAGTTTAAAGGACAGAACATTTTTGTCATAAATGGCATGAAGCATCAACAAAAATGGTACTTGCTCTGTACAAAATATCTATTATCCAGTGAATATTGTGTTTTTTTATTATGCACCAAAATTAGCCAAATTTCGTTCTAAAGCAACACAATTTCTTTCAAAAATTGACCAACCACCCTAGCTATTAGCAGTCCTAATTTAGCACCATATGACCAATTGTAAATTAGCCACAGAAAACTGCACAAGGTATCATCTAGAATTTTAAAACTAATTCACCATTCGCTCAAAATTTTAAATCAGATACAAGAATATTTTTGGCGATATTGAACAATAGAACTATTACTATTCATAGTAATGTAGGTTGATCCGGCAATGGAAACAACATATTCCACAACAGACAGAACCTCTTGCTTTACTTTTGTCATTTGTACTAAACTTAATAACAAAATGGGTTCTGGAATAATTTGATCATAATCACTGGTCATCAACCATTACTATAGACAGGAATTTTCTTCATCCTCACATATGATCAGAAAAGAAAGGGACCAGCAGTGTTCTTAAAAACTCTATTTCAGTGACACCTAAGAAAATACAGAGGAACCAATCCTTCTTGTCTGCTAGCAACAAAGAACTCTACAGTAATATTCTGTGATTGCCATAACCCATGTGGTCAATGTCAACAGAAAGTAAAGGAAAAAAATTCCAGAGAATTGATAAAAATGGAAAAAGAAATAACAGGACCAATCAACCAACAAATGCATATCTTTTATTGTTTGTTATCCTCTTCCAGCTCAATCTGGAGACCTCATTTTCAGTTTTGACAAGTAAAACTAAAAAAAGGAACATATCATGTAATATTACGTGAACAAATAATACCCTAAAGGCATTTCATCGAGTAGTACAAGAGCATTGGCACGAAGAATACCTGTCCGGAGTGAGTGTTGTGCGCAGGATGTGCTGCAGTGCGGTATGGGGTTGATGGCGGAGTCTGTTGGGCGGTTAGGAGAATCGGCGGCCAGCAATGGTGAGGGGAGGGATGAATTGGCGGCGGCAGGTGACGAATCCAGAGGTTGGGCAGCGAGGGCGGCGAGGTGGCGGGGCGCCGCCCAACAATGGTAAGGGGGGGATGACATTGGCGGCGACGCTCATCGATGGAGTCGGGTGGCGCGAGGGGGCAGCGGTTAGGGGAATTGGCAGCTAGCGATGGTAAGGAGGGATGACGGTGGCGGTGGCGGCGGGTGACTAATCCGGAGGTCGGGGCGGCGATGGCGGGGTGGAGGCAACGAGATGAGAGAGAGGAGAGCGCAACATTGCGGACGGGAGAGAGCGGGCGAGCGAGATGAGCGAGAGGAACAGATGCAGAGGAATGAATGATTCAGGATTGCGAAGGAACAAATCTGGAATAAGAGAAGATTCCTAACATGATTTGTTTCATCCAACATATGAGTATGAAGGCATGTAATAAGAGAAGATTCCTAACGCTTAAACTTCAAATAAAATTCTCTTAAATTACTTATCCAATCTACAATCTAGTTACATCATTGTATTCGTTGTAATTAAATCTTTACAACAAGATTTTACATGGTTATATTCTAATAATAGAAATATATGTTGTAAATTACTTTTATTATATGTGTAAATTATTTTATGATATAAAATCGATTAAGTTACTTCTTAGAAATTCGTAATATTGTGAATATGTTACTTTCATTGTTGACTTAGTTCTATAATTTGTGTTGACTCAATTTAATTTTTAGATAAACTTATGTTTCTACCCTTACAATGGATTTATTTTTAGTGCTATGATAACTTACTTTAATTTTATTTTATGTTCAGTTACTTTTATAATATGTGTAAATTGCTTTTAGACTTCAAATTTTGCTTTTACAAATATCTAAGATATAATTTAATCAAATCTAAAAGTAATTTACATATATATGATAAAAGTAAATTATAATATATATATTTTTTTATTATAATATAATCATGTGAGACCTTGTTGTAAAGATTTATTGCAATGAATGCAACGGTGTAATCGGATCGTAAAAATTATATTTGATTTAAAAAATATAGGTATTTGATTGAAAAGAATATAGTGTACACTAGTTAAGCCAATACAGTCAACGGGGATTGTCTGCAATACTGCATTTGCAGTAGCTGCTGCTGACACGTGGGACTGAGTCCACTTGTCAACCACAGTACTGTAAAGGATCCGAAACAGCGCCTACGCACTGTTTAGATTTTGCCGCTATACTCTCCTCCGAATCAACCGATGTGTATTTGGCCCAAAATCTGTTGGACCCATCCATTCACATAAATCTTGTCCTGATCTACTCCAAGGCCCAGTTTTTCTGTGTTTTCTTGCGCCACCACATCTCAGTAACGAATTTTTTTTGTTTTTAGTTTTTTTTTAATATTTACAGAAATATTATAGCGCCGGAAAAAATTACAAAAATAGATTCTGCCGCCCTTTGAAAGGGCGGTAAGCTGTCGTGGCACACGGCGCCGTGTGCGTCTTGACGACGCGCACGGGCCGCGGTGTGCCGAGAGCTTGCCGCCCTCTGCAAGGGCGGCAACATCCTGCCCTTTCAGTTAGCTCCAGGGTTTCAATTACCGCGGTAAACCGCGCGGTTACCGCGGTTACCGCGCTTACCGCGGGGGTACGGTAAGGGGTAAACCGCGGTAACCGCGTCAAATTCAAATAAATTTGAAAAATAATTTGAATTTTTGATAAATTTTGTACGGTTTGTCGCGGTTTGTCACGGTTACCGCGGTTACCGTGCGGTAACCGTGCTTACCGCCGGGGCGCGGTAACCGCGGCCCCGGCGGTAATTGAAACCCAGGTTAGCTCATGTGGCAACAGACTGTGCATCATCAGTACGGTATGTGTGTGTACGTGTACGTGCATATCTTCTAGATGGATCAACGTTGAGTTCGAAAGAAAGAAAGAAGAAACTTCCTGAAAAAATACGTGTCCCATGACCAAACCAAAGCTAGCTAGAAGCAACTGATCATCGAGCAAGATCAGATTAAGATGAGAAGTAAATAAGGACATGTAAAAAAATATTAGTATATGATAATTAGGTTTTATTTATTTTAAATTTGCACTGCAACTTCCCGAGTTTACACGCGTTTTTCAAAAATTCCAAAAGAGAACTACTCCGAAAAATTTTATAAACTTAATGACTACACTATCATTTTCGAAAGTTTCGAAAAATATTTTCGGACAACTCCAAAAATATACAGAATCTTATTTTGCTTCCCGAATTCCGAAAATCTTTCGGATAGCTCCGAAAATTTGCAGAAACCTAAATTTGTAGTGTATCTATACCATATTAAAAAGAAAGGAACCGTGGTGTCCGTTCTCACTAAAGCCGCTCCAAATAAAAACGCCTCCCTCTCTCTCGCTCTCTCTTATCTTCTCTCGCCTCAGCGCCTCACCGAAGCCGCCCGCGCCAGCCGTCTGACCGTCTCTCTCTCCTCATCGTAGCGCCGCCGCTCCTCCCGCGCCGTCGCGCCCGCGCGCGCGGCCATCCCCCGCCGCCGCTGCCGCGCCGGCCATCCCGCGCCGCTGCTGCCGCGCCTGCCCTCCCGCGCCAGTCCTCCCCCGCCGTCGACTCCTCCGAAAATTTCCAGAACGCACAACTTGGTTCTTTAATTTTTCGGAAGTTCCGAAAATGATTTTCGGACAACTCCGAAAATTTCCAGAACGCACAACTTGGTTCTGTAATTTTTCGGAAGATCCGAAAATGATTTTCGGACAACTCCGAAAATTTCCAGAACACACAACTTGGTTCTGTAATTTTTCGGAAGTTTCGAAAATGATTTTCGGACAACTCCGAAAATTTCCAGAACGCACAACTTGGTTTTACTAATCCCATCCAAACGGGGCCTTAAAGTTGCCCTAATTTTTTTCCCATTGCAACGCATGGGCATCCAACTAGTATGTTTAAAAATTCCGAAAATACTTTTGGGACAACTCCGAAAATTCATCACTCCTCATATGTCAATACATCATCCTTTGGGCGGTTTCATTCCACCATGGTGGTG
>BDMV01000007.1:41195266-41218739 GCA_008326285.1 Oryza officinalis
TGGTTATTTTGCATAAAATACGCATTTAAAAACAATAGTTGAAAACAGTAAAACAGTTGAATTAATTAGTCATAATTAAACCATCACTGTCCAACGCTACACCACGTTGCGACAGGCCCAACCATCCACCTGAACTAAACCATTTCCATTAAGTCAAATTATTTAAGAGTTCAACTAATCACGGTGAATCTGGTTGATCGCCCATAACCGCGGGCACGGCTATTCGAATAGTTTTACTCTGATCAGAGGTGTACAACTGTACCCACAAGACACAGTCCTACAACACATTACTGTGCGCCAACATACCACCACGGTACACTGGAAAAGGAGCTGTGACAGGACCCTTCGCATAACCCTTCCTAACCAATCGCACCACACCTCAGGTTTCGCCCCCGCTCCGCTTCCCGGCAACGGGCAGCCCCCTCTCGTGCCTTGGTGAATCCGGCAGCCAAGCAACCGGTATATCCCCGGCCGACTCAACTCCATCACGCCCACCCTTTCCGGGGAACGTCGGCTAGGAAAAAGCTATACTCCGAATCCAGCCATTACCCACGCTGGCTTGTGGAAAGTACGGTAATTCTTCCAGGGTTTCCCGCGAACCGGTCCTTAATTGTCATGAGCACGACCATCAAAACCATGTGCTCACAACCCACCATTAATCAATATTTTAGTTGAAACATTTAATTAAATCACCCACGATTAACCATCGCGAGGCAACATGAAATAACCATCATTAAGTATTAATGAAGCTTTAAATATCCCAATTGTGAGCTAATGTTTCTAAGCAGGGCTAAGCAAGTTCTATTGTAGCAACTATTCAAATTATTTCCCAAGCTATCAAAGGAATAAGGTAATTGCAATATAAGGCTGAGTACAATAGGTAAACTTATCCCATAAATGACATTATAAAACAATGCAGTATTTAGAGAAAAATAAGACTGTTTCGCAATTTAGGTACAACATGATCAAATGAATAAGTATGACTTGCCTTGCTCTTGCGCTGGGTCGACTTCGGCAACGACTTCGAAGTAAACCGGAGAATCGGAATTACCGGAATCTACACGACAAACAAAGCAAACAACAATACATGCTATAAGTCTACTGAAGCAAAGAACAAAACTATTTTTAATGGATTCTCTGCATTTTTATGAATTTTCTGAGACTTGAACGGACTAAAACGGAGTCCGGATGAATTAGTTATGAATTTTTGAAGTTATCTGTGTTTTTACTAAAACAGAAAAATCCTTAATTAATTATTGCGCAATAAACCCGTAGGGTGACGTCAGCGGCGACGTCAGCCGAGCTAGGGCTGACGTCAGCCGCGGCGGCGATTAGGGCTGACGTCCGCCGGGCTAGGGCTGACGTCAGCCGCGGCAGCGGCGGCGAGCGGCGACGTGGCGGCCACGTGGCACGCACGTGGCGCCGACGCGGCAGCCACGTGGCGGCCACGCGGGCGGGGAGCGGACGGTCGGGATCGGCCCGAGTGGCCGATCCGACGGCTGAGGCGCGCGGCGGCGGCTAGGGTTTGGGGCCGAGCGGCGCGGGCGGCGGCGGGGCGGCGGCTCGCGGCGGCGGCGCACGGGAGGCGGCGGGGCAGCGGCGGGTGCGCGCGGCAGCGGCGGCGCGCGCGGGCGCGCACGGCGGTGGCCCGGAGGCGCACGGCGGGCGACGGGGAGGGGAAAAAGGGGCGGCGGCGGCGCTTACCGACGGCGGGAAAAAGGCGGCGGCGCGGCTTCGGCGACGGCGGCGCACGGCTAGGGTTAGGGCGGCGGCGGCGCGGGGAAAACGAGGGGCGGCGGCCTCGGGGAGGGGAAATAAATAGGGGAGGAGGCCGGCTAGGGCACAGGCGGCGGCGGTTGCGGACTCCCCGCGAAACGCGGCGGCGCGGGCGGCGGCGCCGGCCGTGGCGGAGGCGGACTCGGCCGCGGGCGGGCCCACGCGTCAGCGGGCGCGGCGCGAGGGAGGCGCGGCGGACTTCCGGGCGGCTCGGGCCGTGGCCTCGGGCCGGCCCGGGAAGGAGGAGAGGCGCGGGGAGGCGCGGCTGCCTGGGCCGGGGAGGGAAAAAGGCGGCCCGGGAAGGGGGAGAGGCCTGGGCCGGCTGGGCCGGTCCGGGAGGGAAGGAGAGCGGCGCGCGGGGCGGCGCTCGGCTTGGGCCGAGGGAAAAGGGCCGACGGCCCGAGAAGAGGAAAAAGAAAAAGAAAAGGAAAAAGAAAAGGAAAAAGGATTCCCAGGGATTTATTTATTGCGCTTGAGGGTTTTTAATTAGTTAAAATTATTTTTAGGGCTCTGAAAATTCCACTAAAAATCCTGTTAATGTATTTTGACATGGGGAACTCAGGAAAAATTCCACCTTGCCATTTCCACTTCTTTAATGCATTATTTAATTGGGTTTTTCTCCAGATTTAATTCAACAATTTCTCAGATAAATTATTAAATTTAATTTTTACGATTTGGGAGAACCTCAGGGTGTGACAATGACATGGGTGCATGGCCTGTGGAGCAGCGTCGGCTTTCTACAGGAGCAGTGACATGTGCCGTCGTCTTTGAGAACGCACTCCTGCTTTACTCTCTTGCGGTAGATACCCCTGCCTGCCTTGTCTTGGCAGAGTACCTCAAACCTGTGTTGTTGGGTACCTTGCACTAGAGCTCGATGTTTCATGGCCTTTGCACGCCACTCCGCTAGTTTTTTCTCCATGAAAGTTCCAAATAAAATGTTGTTGTTCGGCATAGAGGGAAAAACTGCTTGGAACCGCTCCCTGAAATACTTGCATGTCCCATGTAAAATGAACTCCACTATACCAACTAGTGGGAGTCCACGGACACCGCGCATCACCCAGTTGTAAACTTCCGCCAAATTTGTTGTCATTATACCATATCTAGCACCACCTGTGTCATAAGTCTTAGCCCATTTCTCTTTTGGCTCATTCTCAATCCACTGAGAAAATTTTCGAATTTGCTCCCCAGTTCTTCTAACCAATGTTACACTGTCTGTTGGGAGAGCTCCGAGTGCTTGAGGAGGGTCAGGTACAGCGGCCGCTGGTCTTGTTGCACGCTGGTCACTACATTTGCCTGTCAACTCATCTAATCTCTTCCAAAGCTCATTGAATTTTTTCTCCTGGTTCTGATTGCATAGCCTCTTGAACATGTTCATCAACTCCTTGTTCTTAAATTGCTTGAAGAAATTAGCTCCCATATGACGCATGCACCACCTGCTTTGTACATCTTCCCACTGGCCAGGGTATCCTCTTTCCATACTCCCAAACTTTAACTCTTCTATCGCTCGAAGCATACCGGCGTGCCTGTCATGTATTAGACACACATTGGGCCTCATACCAACAACTTCTGTCTTAACCAGATGGAGGAACCAGTACCAGCTGTCGGTGTTCTCGCTCTCGACAAAAGCAAATGCCAACGGTAATACCTGATTGTTCCCATCTACCCCAATTGCTGTTAGTATCTGGCCCCGATACTTCCCGGTCAAAAATGTGCCATCAATACAAAGAACTGGACGACAGTGCACGAATGCCATCTTGCATGCATGTAGAGCTAAGAACGCTCTTTGCAGCACAGTCTTGCCAGGATGTTCAATTGAGGGGAATGTCTTGAGTGCACAAGAGGTCCCAGGGTTTCTTTGTTGGATAACAGATAGCAGACGTGGCAAATTGTCATATGAGGCTTCATAAGTTCCAAATCTCATCTCTATTATTTTCTGTTTGGCCCTCCACGCCTTGGCATAGCTAATTGTATACTTGAATGTCTGTTCGATATGTCGGATTATTGACTTCGGTTCATATGCCAGATTGTCCCAGACATGCGCATACATCTCAAATGCAACAAATGCACATGTAATGTTCCTGTGGTATTTCTGAACACCAGGTAGATAACAAGTATGTTTCGTAACGACCGACGCTGTCCAGTAGTCCTTCCATTTCCCCTTATAGGCGTGCACTCTCCACGGACACCCATCTTTTTCATTAACACACCTAACTTCATATTGTGTCCGGTTAGACTTGGCAACCCAAAACTCCCTATGAAGTGACACTGCATAATGCTTCACCGCCTCCTTCATGTCTTCTCCATTACCATACCTCGCTCCCTCGATAATCTCGTTTTCCTTGTACTCCCATCTCACATTTTCCCCTTCAGAGATGACCAAACCAGAAAAATCATCACTAGCCCATTCAGCTGGATTAATATTGTTCTCGTCATCATCTGACGAATCATCTTCCTCCACACGCTCGTTGTCACGATCCTCTTTTTCCATTTCGTCCACAATGGCACCCACAGTCTCCCCCTCGTCAGCCACTCCACCAGGTTGCATGCCTACTGGAGCTACTACTGGAGCTACTCCATCTTCCTCTGGTGCATTGACCTGATCCACTTCAATCTCATTCACTTCTGCACTTGGCCCCTCGCCATCATCCATGTTCATCTGTACACTTGGATCCTTCGGATGAACATACGGAACCATAGCTAGAGGCCACCCACGTTGCAATGCATTCTCCACATACCATCTCCACATCCCAGAGTTTTGAACCGGCATTAGTTCCCAATAAAAACCCTCTGTTGCCCGACTTACTACAACATAGATTGTAATGTCACTAGTCTGTGGATCAACTCCCAAGCCCCGCATCAACCATTTTTTTATAGAAGGTACACTCCTCTCGGCTGGCCTATCAATTCCCCTTGCTGTTACAATAAATTCTGACAGATCTACCCCAGTTGGCCCATAACGGACGTTTCCTTGACCATGGTATAGTTGAAATATAAGTTTACTGGACATATCTGCAAAGTTAATTACTAGGCCGTTATTTTACATAATAAACGACTACAGTGTAATATCTTCTTTGCAACGTACCTAAATTTTTATATATTCTATTGCAATGTTACTCAACAACATTTAAAACTACAAACCTAATAACTACAAATACTACAGATCTACTAAGTTACCTACATCCAGGGTTACTAAAACCGCCGGTAACCGCGCGGTTACCGCGGTTACCGCCGTACCGCGGGGGTACGGTAACCCGTACCGCGCGGTACGGTTTAATAAAATTCGTCCAAATTCAAAAATTTAAAAAAAAAAGAAAAAAATCAAAAAAAATGGTGAAGGTAGTGCTTGATTTATAGTGTTTTATGGTGAAGAAATTTCTCAAAAAAGAGTAATATTTATTCAAATTTGAGAGCAAAACGGAGAATAAATTTGAAAATTGGAAAAAGAAAAAAAAATGGGCCGGCCCGTTACTGTGCGACCCATTACACATCGCGCGGTAACCGCGCCAAACCGCGCGGTTACCGCGTCAAACCGCGCGGTAACCGCGCCAAACCGCGCGGTTTGCCCGAATTTTTGAATTCAAATTTGATTTGTAAATTTGTCGCGGTTTTGCGCGGTTACCGCGGTTACCGCCGGTAACCGCCGTACCGCCGGGTGGCGGTAACCGGGCCTCCGGCGGTTTTTGAAACCCTGCCTACATCTAACAATATATATTTATATAGTACCACAGGTAAAACCCTATTTCATACAATGCATTTATCCAACCAAAGTTCTACAAAAATACAAGTGATATCCTAGTTAACATCATATATTTAGTCACGTATATAATCTACGAATATTACCTGAAATCGAAGTTTGAAACCGGCAGGGCTTCGCCTCTTCTTTTCTTCTCCTCCCCTTCTCTTTTTTTTTTTTGATGTGGAGAGGTGAGGAGGGAATGGCCTCCTGAAAGCAGCCGGCTGGGCTTTATAGGCGGGCAGGCCTGCCGCCCTCTGTAAGGGCGGCAAGGGGGTCCTGCCGCCCTTTGCCAGGGCGGCAAGGGGGCAGGAGGACGGCCGTCCCGCGCCGTCCAGCGCGCGTGTGCCACGTCGGCTTGCCGCCCTTGCGAAGGGCGGCAGGGTCTAGTTTTGCAAATTTTTTCGGCGCTATAATATTTCTGTAAATATTTTAAAAAAAAAATCTAAAAATACAAAAAATTCTCTCAGTAACAATGCGTTGCCACCGGGGCCTGTTGTGCTGGAGCTCTCGCCCGTAGGTCACGGCACTGGGAAAGAATCGCATTGGCTTCCTTTTTTTTCGAGCACTGATTCTCCAGGCTACGGAGTATGGACTATGAAGCTCACGGCGGCGGTCATCGGTGTGGTTGGTGACTGGTGATATGCCGCCGTACCAGGCGCATGTCCTCAGGCAAGCCATGATTCAATTGATATTTTTTAGAACTATCTGTGATCTTCTAGTGTTACACTTACACCAATGACCGTTTCGTCACGTTCGATCATGGATTTGTCTCTCATTAAGTCTTTTTCGATTAATCTCACATATAAAGAGACTGGGAGGAATTTTTTCGAACGGTCAAACAGATTGGACGGACGTTATATCGATAGAAAAGAGTTTAAGTACACAGGGCCAAAGGCCAAAAGAAAAAGAAAATGGTACAGACTTGAGTGCAAACAAACTTGCACGTCAACTCTCCTTACACCTCATGGCAATATTCTCCCGATATGTTTTGTGCCGACCAGCCCTCACCATCCCAACTCATTTTGGATACGATTGATTATTTGATGTACTATCACCTCTTTCCTCTAAAGATTCTCGCATTCCTTTTCCTCTAGATTTCCCAAGCAATGAGTAAGAAGACTGATTTGAGCCCTTTGTGTTTTGTTGCTTCCGGGTCACTTGTTCCTTGTGTCCACCAATCGAGAAGGTTAGTACTGTTGTTCCATCTCAGGATGACATATCCTTGGTGTAACCACGTGAGTACCATCAAACCAAATTTGCTTTGAGAGTGGGCTTTCAAACAATAAGTGGTCGACAGTTTCTAGGTTTTGGAAGTATAGCTAGCAAAAGTAATTATTTGGCCACCCCTAACTTGCAATCGGTTGGCTGTCCACACCCGATTTTGCAGCATAAGCCAACTAAAGATCTTGCATTTTGTCGGGGCCCATGTTTTCCAAGTCAACTTTGCTGATGACGAGATTACTATTCCGTTGAATTGGAATTGATAAGCGGATTTTGCACTATAGTCCCATTGGCTGTCCATCGCCAAATGATCGAGTCTTGCACTTCCTCTGTCAGTTGTGGGGGTTCTTGTGCTATAATCCCCAAATATGCAAGAATTCAGTGAGAAGGGCAACAGTGAGGCTCTGGCGGATGTTGCTGATCCATCTTCCTTGTTGCATGGCTTTCTGAACCGTGCGGTTCTTTCTCTTGGAGTGCTTGTAAAGGTTTGGTGCTTGGCTTTTTAGGCTTTGGCCACCAAGCCAATTTGATTCCTAGAAGCTCGTCTTTCGTCCATCCTCACTAAGGACTTTAGTCAATGCTACAAACAGATCCTTATCCAGTTCATTGCAAGGTGTTTTGGTTCCTATCCAAACACTTAGAGGGAATTATTCTACACCTATTAAGGTATAGAATTAAGCTCTCTCAAATCTTCTCTGATCCCTCACTCACGAGGAATAACTGGACAAGGTATTAGTAGAAGCAGATTGTGGAACACATTTTACATTTTGGTGATTTAGCCAATTGTGTAATTAATAAAATAATTCACAAATTGCCTCAGTGTCACATACTTCCAAGTTGGATATGCATACATACATATTTTGGCTCGGGCAGAAGAAGTCCCAAGATTCCAATAAGAAAGAGTGAAGTGGACACTGGAAAGTGATCATAACGATACAGCGGGTGAAATCCCCGCCAATAAAACAAAAATTACAGCGGGAGAAAAATATCAGTTCACTGTTCAATTACACCTGAGTTAATTTTTCTTTCGAATGGGAGTTGAATTAAATTGACCAATTATTGAACTGCTAACGGAAGAGAGCTAGGACGCCTGCATAAGAAGAAATAGTATATTAAATAAATTTACATGCTTCCATGCTACTCAAAAGTTTGTTAGAAAGATCGAAGGTCGATTTTCCTCAGATTCATTGATTTTTTGAAAGTAAACATTTATAGGGTTTATAATGCAGCAAAGTTGTTACTACTGTTTCCTGATAAAAATTAGAACCTGATAAAAATTAGACTTTACATTTCCTCAGCTACTACTCCCTTTGTCCAAAATATAAGCACTTGTATAATTTTAAATAGGTATTAAGAAGACAAGTAAAATTTTGTCACTACTACAGAAACATTTTAAATGGGTATCGGTTCTACAATCGACACAGATGACCGAAGTCATCAATGCTGCCTGTTAGATGCCAGGTGAAAAATCCGACATCTAAGAAGGTTTCTCAACCGGCATCAATGAGATTTTCTGTAGCAGTGAGTTGTGATTGTTTGAGGTGAGAAAGTCAACAAAGAAATTAAATAGAAGATTATTTTAATTGGTTAAGATAAGGGGTAGGTAGAGAAGTTACTGTATTTTAAAATGAACTTTGAACGCTAGAAATTGTTATATTTTAAAACGAAAGGAATAAATTGTTTATATGGTTAGCTAAACTTGTAACTTAATTAAATTCACACACATACTCTATTCTTTTCAACTACTTCACTGTATTATTATCGTATCGGGATTACTTATTCCTTGCCTTAGAAACATATTTTTCTCAAAAACACAATATTACTTTATCTATTGCATTGTTTTGATCCTATTCTAAGCTATTTATTAAGTTTATTTATCAAAATATTTAATTCATATATATAATCATATAAGGTAATCCACTATAATAATTTACTAATTTAGTTAATAATTTGTTTCGAACTGAGCCACACAGAAACTTACATCGCAGAGTTCCTTTTCCTATCACACCATTCTCGTAGAAACAAGAAGAAAAGCCAAGCAAATCCAAATGCTTGGAATACCATTCCGGAAGCCAAGCTTTGTAGCAAGTCATTTGTTCCTGAAATACGATGCAAAATAAATACGCAGATCTGTTATTCTTCTGAACATGTTTGAGGCGAATGAGATAATATTACAGATCAATCAATTCAAAGAAAATGATGAAATGGGGTAGTAGTTGTTATAAAGTGAATGTTGTTGATAGCTTAGTCAAATAACTTAATTACTTAAGGGCACGTTTGGCAAAATGGGATATGGAAATCATATCCCACTCATCGAGTGGTAACATTGCATCTTAGCTATCATCTTATCACCCATATCTCATCGTAACCATACATCCATTTTTATTGTCAGCAACATGTAAAATGGATGACTCATTAACATACAATTAATTAAATATTAACTATTATATATTTTTTAAAAAAACTTCTATATAGAAATTCCTTTTTAAAAAAACTATTTAACCGTTCGAAAAACATGTTGACAGAAAACGAGAAAGTTATGATTTGAAGTTGTAGTTTAGAACTTAGCTTCCATCCTCACTCCTCCGTATCTATTATCTTAAGATATAACTACCTAGTATTTGTATGAGGTGGTTATAGTTTGCAAGAGAGAGAGAGTATTAATTAGAAAGTGGTAGCATATTTAACAGAAGAAAACTGAAATGGCCTCGCAAATTAACAAGCTGCAAATGGCGTAAAGCAAGTAAGCAACTCACTGAAGGTGCTGCCTCCCCAAATACGGAAGCCATCCAGATCGAGGGAGCAGGTTTCATCGAAGAAGAAGGCCTCCTTGAGGTAGTTGCACTCCGTATCGACTTCGCCGAAGGCGCGGGCGATGCAGGCGGCGCACGACGAGGCGGAGTCGCCGCCGTACCTGAGGCAGCGCGCGGCGCCTTGCACCCGGTTAGGGAAGTACCCAACCGAACGGTAGGCGTAGAGGTCTTGGGACGAGCTGGCCTCCGCCGGCAGGACGGCGGCGAGGCGGCGGAGGTTGGCTTCGTAGGTGCTGTTGGCCCTGTACGATCTGCCATCGCCGCCGCACATGATGAACGTGGTGGCGCAGAGAGGCGAGACTACGGCGGCGACTGCGAGAGCGAGGAGGAGGGGTAGGGGCAAGAAGTTCTTCATGGTGGGACTGTGGGAGGACTAGAGAAGACTGATCAAGAAGCATGTGGAGCATGTGAAATAATGCTGAATCGGATTGTGCCAGTAGGATGGGCGACGACTTTGACTTGTTGACACCGCATCAGGTCGTTCTCGCCTTCTCGGTGGCTGCATGCACCGTTGCTTTGTTCGTGGCATGTATTCTATTGTAAGAAATTTGCCGTGCATATCTCTATCTCTAGAAAAAGATGTTTTCGTCGTCTGTACGAGAAGGTAAAGAAGACTTCTGCTACGACTTTTTTTCTTGGCCTGATTAAAGAAAGGATGTAAATTGGACTTCGAAAAGAATGCGGGCCGCAGAGAGACAAAGGGAAAAAGACCGATTTGTGGTCCGTCGTCCGTATGAGGAGAAAAAGTAGATTTATGCTCCGATTTCTTTTTCTTAGCCCGATTTAAGGAAGGATGTAAACTAGACTTAAGAAAGGACGCGGACCGGAGAGAGACAAAGGGAAAAGGCCGGTTTGCAGAGGGATTTAATCTGGACTTTTTTCGGAGAGAAGAAATGTTGGGCTGCATTCGGCCTAGATCTTGGAAAGAGAATTAAATTACTTTTTCAATCTCTATCTCTACTATTTAAAAAGACAAAAAAGTTTCCGTCGTCCGAAATTTAAAAGCAAATTCAAATTTTCCTTTTCGAATTACTTTTTTTTTATCCGTCTTCATGTGTTCAAAATTCATTCAAACTTGAGGCTGTTTCTATTTTTCTATTCGAGCCTTTTTTTCCTATTCTTTTGTATATAGTTCTTGATACAATTTCATATTTTTTTTTATCTTTTTTAGACCTTCAGAATAATTTTTTGGTTGTGCGAACCAAAAGGAATGGTGCTTTTGGGTTTTACCAAGTCTGAAACCAAGTGGATTTATTTTTTGTCTCATATTTTTCTATTCTATTTTTTCACCAGGAATCAAATCTTATATGGATCTAAAGATTATTTCTATTTCTTTAGTATATTTAGTATAATTGTTATATGACACATAGTTTTTCTATGGGAGAACTACGTCCTCGAGCCCGAGGTCTGAATTTATTCATAATAGTACTACTAACTTCGGCTTTAGTGATGAATAAATTTGCTTTTCCATCTGAAAAATAAGTTCGCAAGAAAACTTCCTCCAACATTTCTAAAATTCTCTGCGCAACGTTAAAAAATGGTCCGATATAAAAAAACTGTTCGGCATATTCAGCTTTTCCAAAAATTTCTCAAACTCAATTAAAAAATTTAAAAGAAAATTCAATTTTACCTTTTTGAAATACTTTTTTTATCGGTCTTTCCGTGTTCAAAATTCATTCAAATTCTCATATATCAAAATCTACCTAAAGATGCAAAAGTTTATATAAACCGCGCGAGAAAAAAACACCGTTTATAAATAAACTGCTCCGAAAAAATTGTTAGAAAAAAACGCCGTTTACACAAAAAAGATAGAAAAAACCATCTGACTCAATGCAAGAAAAAACCGCCATTTATAAAAAAAATGCTTCAAGAAAACCGTTCGACTCAACACGAGAAAAAATCACCGTTTATAAGAAATCCGTTTCAAAAAAACCGTCTGACTTAACTCGAGAAAAAAGACACCATTTATAAAAAAGCCAAAAAACAAAAAAGGAATCCGTAAAAAAATTTAAAAAGAATAAAAAAATAACTGATTTGTACGACAACGAAAAAAGCCTGTAAAAACTGCAAAATTAACATGGTTATGTATCATTGGTTGTGGCTCTGCTCATAGCTAAAAGTCTAAGCTAAAGGTAGGGGTCAACTGGAATACATAGTGGGCTTTTATTTTATTTAGAAGATATAAACTATTTATCGTCTATACAACACGAGGTTTTTTTGGTTACCCATAGTAACGGATAAATATTTTTGCTAGTTTATTTATAGAGACCGGATTATAAAACAAATATAATTGTAAGAAAATTAACGATACCCTGTTCTCTTTTGTGCATGCAAATGAAGAGGCAATTGTGTATTTTTTTTTTCAAAATTTGCTACAAGACATAAAAAAACCCGTAATTAGCTGGGGGGCATCGTAAGAACACGTTTCTGCTATAGGGCATCGCAAAAATGCTAATTAGCTACTAGACACTCGTGGCATTATTGTATTATTTCTGAAGAAATTGAAGAGAGAAACATCCAATAAAGATAAGTTTGTCGATGGCTCAACTCATTAATTGCAACCTACTGTTCCCTCTTTCGGATGAGGCTCTTGTGGTGGAAGAGACGACAGAACTGTGGCTCGCCGAGGTCGGCGAAGGGAGCATGTAACGCCCGTTTTGTCGGGGCGTTAGCGGGAAAACCTAATCTCTAAAAAACTCTATTTGCGAAAATTTTGTTCTTCGGTCGAGTCTTGTTGTGTGCCTGGATCTCGTGTTTCCCCTCTCATCTCAATCTCGGAGAAAACCGCGAAATCGGAATTCAAATCCGAGCCCTAATCCCTCCAATTCAATTTTCTCAACAGAAGTCTACATCACCTCCTTCCTCCCCCTCCCTTCTCCCCGCTGGGCCGCGCTGCTCGACCCGGTCCGCGCGGCCCGAGCACGGGGCGCGCTGCGCACAAGTGCCGCACGCCCGCGCGAGAGAGCATCCGCTCTCCTTCTCTCTCTTTCCCGCTCGCCTCACTCTCTCACCGTTCTCTCTCCTCTCCATTCCGTCGCCGGCGACCGCTGTTCCCGGCCCCGCCGTCCTGCGCGCGTGCCGCCAAGGGAGCGCGCGCCCTCCCTTTTCTTCCCCGCGCGCCCTGTCACGCCCCAAACTGGCCCCGGGCGGAGACCAGGATAGAGCGGTCCAGATTGACCTGTATGCCTGTACCAGTCCCAGGAAATAGCGCTGGTACAACAGGAAGACAGAATACCACAACAGCAGCGGTCTCTTTATTTAAGAGTAGGATTACAACCAAGGTTGGAACTGCGGACAGAACCCGAGTTCACAACAGCATTACAAAAAGGCGGAAGCGGAAAGCGGCGACTGGCCCTAAGCCACAAGCAAAGCCTCGGGGAAGGCCGAAACCCTACTACTGCTCGAAGTCGGCTTGCTCCTGGAAGAACTCTTCATCAGCAAGGTCCACCTCTTCATCTTCGAGAACTGGGGGGGGTTTAATTATATAGAGCAAGGGTGAGTACGGGAGTACTCAGCAAGCCAGGGGAATTAAGTGTTTAATGCAAGCTTCAAGGGAAAGCCAGTTATTTTTCACAATTGATTTTAGTTTAAGACTTTAGATACATCTAAGTGAGTGCTTCTCGACGACACGGATGAGAAGGTGCGTCTCATCCGGCCGGAGCAGTGAAATTGTATCGATTGATTCTTGTCGGCACGAGAGGCTCCCTGCCAATCGTTCACCGACTCCGGCTGCTCCAACAGCCACAACTCACACACGCCGGTACGAGAGGCTCCCTGCCAATCGTCACCGACCCGGCTGCTTCAACAGTCACAAGTCAACACATCGGTACGAGAGGCTCCCTGCCAATCGTCACCGACTCCGGCTGCTTCAACAGCCTTAAACCAAGCACAGAACGGAAACCTCACACCAACAGCAGTTCACAGGGTGTTCAAATAAAACTACGCTAAGGAATCACCTCACATCCGCCCATGACCGTGGGCACGGCTGTTCGAACAGTTGTTAACCTCTGCAGAGGGGGTACACTTTACCCACACGACGTTACTAACCCCGAATCACCCAGCCCGCGACCCTCGGTCACGTCTGGCGACCTTAAGGCTTTCACGACAAGGCATTTCGAAAGCCGACTCAGGGTCACCTTATGCCAACGGGAGGGGTCCCACGGACCAACACCAGGTTAGGTCCCAGACCATACTGTGCCAGGAAGCCCAGGGGTCCTCCCCGACACCACCCCGGCGAATCCACTTGTCCCTTGGCATCAAGATTTCCCTGGCCTAGCTAATTACTCAGCCAGGGGCGTCCCATATCACCCATGTGGTCGTACTTGACATATGCTTGGATGTAATTCCCAAGGAATCGGTCCTTAGAGCGAGAGCGGGCAGACCGTACCTCCAGTACGTCTCCCGAATCGCGAGTTTTAGAAACTCACTTTAGTTTCCAAGGCACCGACCCAAGTGTCGGGTTTTCCAAGCATTTTGTAAACTCAAGTTTTACCCAGGTGATCAATTTTAAGTTTGAGGGGAGTCTCGATATTCGTACGCGAGGTACGGATACCGAGGCATCACCTGAGGGGTGACAAGGGTGTTAGGGTATTCAATAATCAAGGAAGGTGAATGCAGCAATTGGGTAGGGCCTGCTGGTTATATTGCAAACCGAGGCCTAGTGTCAAGTGTAACCTAAGTAATGCATAGCTTGCGAAATTAAAATACTTCATTTAAATTATAGGTTCAATTGATCAAAGGTGACTTGCCTTGCTCGAGATCTTGAGCTTCTTCCTCGAAATCCGTGCACTGCGGGTCTTCGGGCTCCGAGACTACACGCGAAACGAGACGACTCAACAAAGCGATAAAGAGAAGCCCTATTAAAGACCACTAAGCGTGCCATTAGGTAGATCTCGATTTTACGGATTTACAGGAGGTGGAACGGAGTCAATCGGACGAACGGTTGAAAAGATATGAATTTCCGAAGGTTAAAGGATTTTCTGGAATAAGAAAAGGAATTAATAATTACTTAATAATTCCCTGGAAAAAGAAAGGAAGGAGGGATGTCAATTAGACTTTAATTCGGGCGGCTAAGAGCAGCCCAAAAGAATAGAACAGGCGCGGCCGAATTAATTGGGCCGGCGGCCCGAAGGGAATCGGCCTGGGCCGTGCAAGGAGGCCGATGGCCGAACAGGCCGAGTGGGCCGAGCAGGCCGACGCTTGAGGGCGCGGCCCACGAGCCAAAAAGGCCGAGTGGCCGAGGGGCTGACTGGCTGCGCGGCCCGAGTGAAACGGGCCGGCGCGCGAGTAGGCGGCCTGGAGCCGAGCGGGGCACAGCCCACGGGCGACGTGGCGCGGGAAAAAGGCCGGACGGCCTGGCCGGCGAGGCGCGGCCCATCGGGCGACGCGGCCGCGAGGGGAGAGGCCTTGGGGCCGGACCATGGCGCGGCCCAAGCGGCGAGAGGGCGCGGCGGACCGGGAGACCTTGACCGGTCTCCCGTGGGGCCGGACAGGCGGACGTGGCGTCCACGTCAGCACGCGCGGGGGAGAAAAAGGGGAGGAGCTCGCCCCGGAGAGGGCGGCTCGCGGGCGGTCGGCGGCGAGCGCGGGCTCCGGTGGGGCGACGAGCCGGAGCGGGCGGCGGCGGGCACCGGCGGCGGGAGGAGGTGAAGCGGGGTCGGCTCGCCGGCGAGGATTGAAGAGAAAAAGGGGGGCGGCGGCGGCCGACGGCGGCACCACGCGACAGCGGCATGGGCGCACGGGGACGGCGCTAAGGGGACGAATGGCGGCACGACGGCGGCGTCCGGGGGAGGACTACGACGCTCCTACGGCCCTAGACCGGGGAGAAGAGAGGAGGCGGAGGGGAAAAAAGGGGTTACCGCGGCGGCGGCAAGCCGAGAAGGAGGCCGACGGCGCGGGCGCGGCACGGCACGGCTCCGGGCCGGGGAAGAGGGCGGCGGAGGTGGCGCCCGGAGCTCCTCTTCTTGCGGCGGCGGCAGCAAGAGGGGCGGTGGCGCGACGGCGCGACGGCGGGGAGGGGCGGAGCGGCTCGGGTGGAGGCGACAATGGCGGCCCGGCGGAGGGGGGGTAATGTAGGGCGGCTAGGTCGGTTCTGGGGGGGGAAATGTCGGTTTGGCCGGGAAGAGGCGGTGGAGCGCGCGGGAGGGGACCGGCGCTAGCGGACAAGCCGGCGCGGCAGGGTGACGCCGGCGCCGGTCGGAAAAAGGGGAAAAGGGCAAGGGGAAAAAGGGGTCTTGCCCCCTTGCCGAAACGGGAAGGTGGAGGCTGTGAGAAAGAGAGAAAATGGGGAGAGAGGGGAGCCGCGGCTCTCCTCTGGCAGCGCGCGCGCGAAGAGGCCGCGGGGCCGGCTGACGCCGGCGCTTGGCGCGGCGCGGGGGCAGCGGCGCTGGGGACGGCGGCGGTCGTGGCGGTCGGCCACGACGCGTGTGGGCGCGGGCCACTGGCGGGAACGGGAACGGAGGGCGCCGGCGGGAGAGAGCTCCGGGAGAGAGAGAGGGGAAAGAGAGAAGGGGAAATCGGGAGAGAGAGAAAAGAGAGCAGAGTGCTCTCTCTCTCGGCTCAGCACGTGCGGCGCGCGCGTGCCCAGCGCGTGCGGGCCGGCGGCCTGGCACGGCCCAGCGGGGAAAAGGCCGCAGGAGAGAGGGGGCGGCCGGGCAAGCGCGGACCGGGCCGGGGCAGCGCGGCCCAGGGAGAAGGAAGGGGGCGCGGATGGAGGCAGGCCGTGGGGGAATCAGCCCGAGGGGAGGGGAGGACTGGGCCGGCAGCGGCCCAGGAGGAAAAAGGAGAAGGAAACAGGCCGGAAGGGAAATCGGCCCGGGTCAAGGGAGGTAAAACAGACTTTTCCAGAGAAACAGAAAGAGGGAGTTTGAGGGCTCGGATTCGAAATCCGTTTTCGCGGTTTTCTCCGGGATTGAAGCGAGAGGGGAGACACGAGACCTAGGCACACAACAAGACTCAACCGAAGAGCAAATTTTCGCAATTAGGGTTTTTAGCAGATTAGTTTTCCCGCTAACGCCGCGACGAAACGGGCGTTACACGCCCCTACCCGAAGCGGCAAGGAGGCCGTGCCCATTTCTCTCCCCCTTTTTTGCTTTTTTCCCCGACCTGCCGACATCACCGGCAGCGCCGCTCGGCCGCTAGCGCACCGGTCCCCTCCCGCGTGGCTCCACCGCCTCTCTCCCTCACCGCGAACTGCCTCCGCTCGCACTGACCTCCTCCCCCGAACCGACCTCACCCTCCCCTTTAAATCCCTACGCCCAGCCGCCATTGCCGCCTCCCGCACTCCTCTCCTCTTTCCCCCACTGCCACCGCCGCCCTCGTCACCCGCCGCCGCAGCCGAGGACGCCGAGGAGGACCCCGGCGCCCTCCTTCTCCTCTCCCTCGGCCTGGAGCCATGCCGCACCGCCCTCGCGCTGTCGGCCTCTCCCCGGAGCCCCTCCCCGCCGCGGTAATCTCTCTCTCTCTCTCCCCTCCGTCTCCCTCTTCCTCTTGCGACCTAGGCCGCTAGCTAGCCGTGTAGAACCCCTTCGGGCGCCGCTGTGGCCGCCGCCCCTCTCCTCCGCTCTCTCTCCCCGCGCCGCCGTTGCTGCCGTCGCCTCGCGCCGTCGCCAGCCGCCGTCGGCGCTCCTACCCTCAAATCCGAGCCGATGGCTCGCTCTCTCTCTCTCCCCTCTCTGCCCCGGCGTCTTTCCCCCTTCTCCGGGCTCGCGCTACGCCGCCCGAGCCCCCTCCGCCGTCGCCGCCGTCGATCTTGGCCGTTTCCCCGTCGCTCCCTCCCGCCGGCCTCCGTGGCTGCCACGTAGGTGCCACGCGAGCGCTGACGGCCTCTTTCCCTCTGTGCGCCCGATCCGCGTAGGCCGTGCCGCTAACGGGCGGGTCCCGCCCTAGCGACGCGCGGTGAACCATGGTCCACCGATCTCGGCCACCCGCATCGGCCGTGCCCATCGGCCTCGGCCCATCGGCCCCTCCCTCGATCGGCCGCGCCCATCGGCCTTGGCCTATCGGCCTCCCTCCCCTTCTCGACCCACTCGGCCTCCGTGCCCAGTCGGCCCTCACTCGGGAGGCCAGACCAGGCCGCGCCACTCGGCCGTGGGTCGTTCACTCGGGCGTCGGCCCATTAGTTCGGCCGCGCCCGCGCCAAATCCTTTGGACCGCACCTAGCCGCCCAAAAATAAAGTCCAATTCACGTCCCTCCTTTCTTTTTCTTTTTCAAGGGAATTAATAATTCCTTTTCCTTTAGACAGAAAATCATTTAATCCTCGAAAATTCATATCTTCTCAACCGTTCGTCCGATTGACTCCGTTCAACTTCCAAAATTCCTCAAAAATCGAGATCTATCAAATGGCATGCTCAGTGGTTTTTAATAGGGCTTCTTTTTATCGTTGTGTTGAGTCGTCTCGTTTTGCGTGTAGTTTCGGAGCCAGAAGACCCGTAGTGCGCGGATTTTGAGGAAGAAGCTCAAGATCTCGAGCAAGGCAAGTCACCTTTGATCAATTGAACCTATAATTTGAAATTAAGTATTTTGATTTCCGCAAACTATGCATTCTATAGGTTACACTTAACACTTTGGCCTCGGTTTGTAATACAACCGACAGGCCCTACCAACTTGCTGCATTTACCCTCCTTGGTTATTGAATACCCCAACACCCTTGTCGCCCTTCAGGTGAGGCCTCGGTATTCGCACCTCGCGTATGAATATCGAGACCCCCCCTCCAAATTTAAAATAATCAACTGGGTAAAACTTGAGTTTACAAAATGCATGGAAAAACCCGACACTTGGGTCGGTGCCTTGAAAACAAATTGAGTTTCTAAAGCTCGCGGTGCGGGAGACGTACTGGAGGTACGGTCTGCCCGTTCTCACCCTAAGGACCGATTCCTTGAGAATTACATTCGAGCATATGTCAAGTACGACCACATGGGTGATATGGGACACCCCTGGCTGAGTAACTAGCTAGGCCAGGGAAATCTTGATGACAAGGGACAAGTGGATTCGCCGGGGTGGTGTTGGGGAGGACCCCTGGGCTTCCTGGCACAGTATGGTCTGGGACCTAACTTGGTGTTGGTCCGTGGGACCCCTCCCGTTGGCATAAGATGACCCTGAGTCGGCTTTCGAAATGCCTTGTCGTGAAAGCCTCAAGGTCACCAGACGTGGCTGTGATGCACGGGCTGGGTGATCCGGGTTAGTAACGTCGTGTGGGTAAAGTGTACCCCCTCTGCAGAGGTTAACAACTATTCGAACAGCCGTGCCCACGGTCATGAGCGGATGTGAGGTGATTCCTTAGCGTAGTTTTAATGATTGCTTTGTGAACTGCTGTTGGTGTGAGAAATCATTTCAGTGCTTGACTTGTGGCTGTTGGTATAGCCGGTGTCGGTGAACGATTGGCAGGGAGACTCTCGTTCCGACGTGCTTGACTTGTGGCTGTTAGTACAGCTGGTGTCGGTGAACGATTGGTAGGGAGCCTCTCGCGCTGACAAGAATCAATCGATACAATTTCATTGCTCCGGTCGGATGAGATGCACTTTCTCGTCCGTGCCGTTGAGAAGCACTCACTTAGATGTTTCCTGAAAATCTTAAACTAAAATTGAATGAGAAAAATAACTAGCTCTCCTTTGAAGCTCGCATCAAACACTTTATTCCCTTGACTTGCTGAGTACTCCCGTACTCACCCTTGCAATATATAAATAAACCCCCCTCCCAGTTCTTCAAGACGAAGAGATGGACCCGGCTGAAGAAGAGTTCTTTCAGGAGCAAGCAGACTACGAGCAGTAGTAGAGTTTCGGCCTTTCCCCAAGGCTTTGCTTGTGGCTTAGGGCCAGTCTCCGCCTTTTCGCTTTTGCCTTTTTGTACTGTTGTTGCGAACTCGGGGTCTGTCCGCAGTTCCAACCTTGGTTGTAATTCTACTCTTGATAAAGAGACCGCTGTTGTTGTGATATTCTATCTTCCTGTTGTACCAGCACTATTTCCTGGGACTGGTACAGGCATACAGGTTAATTTGGATCGCCTTATCCTGGCCTCCGTTTGGGGCTAGTTTGGGGCGTGACAGAGCAGGTGGCGCAGTGGCTGAGGTCGCCACGACCGGCGGCAAGTAGACGGTGAGATCTCCATTTCTACCCACAACCAAGCTATCCGAGCCCTCTTCTTTTCTCTGTCTCCACCATGCCGACCGCCGATCGATCTCCCTCACCGGAGACTTGCTGGCAAAACCCTCGCACCATCGGCTTTGCTTCGTCGAGGTGACTCTATTTTCCTAGTTTTCCTTTTCCTTTAGCCACCTTATCAAGCTATCACTGTCACCTCCCTTGTTGGCCGAAGCTAAGGTTTTCGCTTCACCGTTCCAGTCTCCTCCCTAACTCTCTCTGTTTGCCGCCGCTTTCCCCAAATGTGTGTCACGCCCCAAACCGGCCCCGGGCGGAGACCAGGATAGAGCGGTCCAGATTGACCTGTATGCCTGTACCAGTCCCAGGAAATAGCGCTGGTACAACAGGAAGACTGAATATCACAACCGCGGTAACCCTCTTTTTCCTCCGCCCCCTCTCTTCTCCCCGGTCTAGGGCCGTAGTAGCGCCGTAGACTTCCTCCCGGAGCGCCGCCAAGATCACCGCCCCTCTCCTCCGTTCCACCCCCGAGCCGCCGTGGCCGCCGTCGCACCGCGCCGTCGTCAGCCGCCGTCGCTTCCCCGCGGCTCGATCCGAGCCCATGGATCGGATCCCCTCGCTCCCCTCTTGCCCCGGCGCCGATCCCCGTCGCCGGCCTCGCACCGCACCGCCCGGAACGCCCTCTCCGCCGTCGCCGCCGTCGCCCGGCGCCCTCTCCTCTCTTCTTGCCCGGCCGGCCTACGTGGCTGCCACGCAGGCGCCACGCAAGCGCCAGCCGGCGCACCCCCTTTCTTTCCCCTCCGTGCACCCGGTCTGCGTAGACCGCGCCGCTGCCAGGCGGGCCCCGCCCTAGCACCCGCGTGGTGGTCGCGGTCCACCGGATCGGCCACCCGCGTAGGCCGCGGCCTGCACCGGCCCACCGGCCCCCTCCTCTCGCTCGGCCCAGTCGGCCGCCGTGCCCGCGTCGGCCACTCGGCCTCATTCCCCCTTGGGCCATCGGCCCGAGTCCCTTGGTCCGGCTCGTCGGCCCGTTGACCGGACCAGGCCGCGCGCCGCTCGAACCAGGCCGCGCGCCGCACGGACCAGGCCGTGTCCCTCGGTTTGGGCCGCGCCCGTGAGCGCCGGTCCGCTCGGCCCTTTTCGGCCATCGGCCTTCCGCCATCGGCTCCCGGCCCATCGGCCCATTGCCTCTCGCGCGCCGATCGACCTAGGCCGATCCCTTCGGGCCGCCGGCCCGATTAATTCGGCCGCGCCCGTTCTATTCTTTTGGGCTGCCCTTAGCCGCCCAAAATAAAGTCCAATTCACGTCCCTCCTTTCTTTTCTTTTTCCAGGGAATTATATATTATTATCCTTTTCCTTTATCCAGAAAATCTTTAATCTTCGGAAATTCATATCTTTTCAACCGTTCGTCCGATTGACTCCGTTCCACTTCCAAAATTCCTCAAAAATCGAGATCTACCTAATGGCACGCTTAGTGGTCTTTAATAGGGCTTCTTTTTATCGCTTGTGTTGAGTCGTCTCGTTTCGCGTGTAGTTCGGAGCCCGAAGACCCGCAGTGCGCGGATTTCGAGGAAGAAGCTCAAGATCTCGAGCAAGGCAAGTCACCTTTGATCAATTGAACCCATAATTTAAATTAAGTATTTTGATTTCCGCAAACTATGCATTACTTAGGTTACACTTGCACTTGGCCTCGGTTTGCAATAAACCGCAGGCCCTACCCATTTGCTGCATTCACCCTCCTTGATATTTGAATACCCTAACACCCTTGTCACCCCTCAGGTGATGCCTCGGTATCCGTACCTCGGGTACGAATATCGGGACTCCCCTCAACTTTAAAATTGATCACCTGGGTAAAACTTGAGTTTACAAAATGCTTGGAAAACCCGACACTTGGGTCGGTGTCTTGAAAACTAAAGTGAGTTTCTAAAACTCGCGGTCGGGAGACGTACTGGAGGTACGGTCTGCCGTTCTCGCTCTAAGGACCGATTCCTTGGGAATTACATCCAAGCATATGTCAAGTACGACCACATGGGTGATATGGGACGCCCCTGGCTGAGTAATTAGCTAGGCCAGGGAAATCTTGATGCCAAGGGACAAGTGGATTCGCCGGGGTGGTGTCGGGGAGGACCCCTGGGCTTCCTGGCACAGTATGGTCTGGGACCTAACCTGGTGTTGGTCCGTGGGACCCCTCCCGTTGGCATAAGATGACCCTGAGTCGGCTTTCGAAATGCCTTGTCGTGAAAGCCTAAGGTCGCCAGACGTGACCGAGGGTCGCGGGCTGGGTGATTCGGGGTTAGTAACGTCGTGTGGGTAAAGTGTACCCCCTCTGCAGAGGTTAACAACTGTTCGAACAGCCGTGCCCACGGTCATGGGCGGATGTGAGGTGATTCCTTAGCGTAGTTTTATGAACATCTTGTGACTGCTGTGGTGTGAGGTTTTCCGTTCTGTGCTTGGTTTAAGGCTGTTGAAGCAGCCGGAGTCGGTGACGATTGGCAGGGAGCCTCTCGTACCGATGTGTTGACTTGTGGCTGTTGAAGCAGCCGGAGTGGTGACGATTGGCAGGGAGCCTCTCGTACCGGTGTGTGAGTTGTGGCTGTTGGTGCAGCCGGGTCGGTGAACGATTGGCAGGGAGCCTCTCGTGCCGACAAGAATCAATCGATACAATTTCACTGCTCCGGCCGGATGAGACGCACTTTCTCTCCGTGCCGTTGAGAAGCACTCACTTAGATGTTTCTAAAGTCTTAAACTAAAACAATTGTGAAAAATAACTGGCTTTCCCTTGAAGCTTGCATTAAACACTTAATTCCCCTGACTTGCTGAGTACTCCCGTACTCACCCTTGCTCTATATAATTAAACCCCCCCCAGTTCTCGAAGACGAAGAGGTGGACCCTGCTGATGAAGAGTTCTTCCAGGAGCAAGCGACTTCGAGCAGTAGTAGGGTTTCGGCCTTCCCCAAGGCTTTGCTTGTGGCTTAGGGCCAGTCCCGCTTTCCGCTTCCGCCTTTTTGTAATGCTGTTGTGAACTCGGGTTCTGTCCGCAGTTCCAACCTGGTTGTAATCCTACTCTTAAATAAAGAGACCGCTGTGGTTGTGATATTCAGTCTTCCTGTTGTACCAGCGCTATTTCCTGGGACTGGTACAGGCATACAGGTCAATCTGGGCCGCCCTATCCTGGCCTCCGCCCGGGGCTAGTTTGGGGCGTGACAAGAGCTACATCAACAATATCGGCCAGAAGAAACTCAAAGATATCAGTCTAAAGAAGATTGGGCCGATATGATTGCAAAAGTAATAGAGGAACAGTCTGGAATTAGACCTAAGGGACATATTTCTGTGTATCGGCTGCCATATCCTGAATGGTTTGATAGAGTTCCACTTCCGGGCCGATACAAGATTCCAGACTTTTTCCAATTTTCAGGGCAAGGTGATATATCTACGAGGGAACATATCAGTCGATTTTTAGCTCAATGTGGGGAAGCATCGGCTGAAGAAGCTCTGAAAGTTAGATTGTTTCCATTGTCTTTGACTGGATCGGCCTTCACATGGTTTTCATCATTGCCACCAAATTCTATCAGAGGTTGGGCCGATCTTGAGAAGCAATTTCACCAGTACTTCTTTGCTGGAATTGATGAGTTGAAGCTTTCAGACTTGATTTTAGTTAAACAGCAAGAAGGAGAATCGGCTGAGGAATATATTCAAAGATTTCGTAATATCCGTGGCCGATGTTATGGTTTGAATTTAAATGATGAGCAGTTAGTAGGACTTGCATTCCAGGGGTTGTCAGAAACTATCAAAGGCAGATTTTTCTTCTATGAGTTTGACAGCCTAGCTCAT
>BDMV01000007.1:41834512-41863182 GCA_008326285.1 Oryza officinalis
GAGGCATCACCTGAGGGGTGACAAGGGTGTTAGGGTATTCAAATATCAAGGAAGGTGAATGCAGCAAATGGGTAGGGCCTACCGGTTGTATTGCAAACCGAGGCCAAGTGCCAAGTGTAACCTAATTAATGCATAGTTTGCGGAATCAAAATACTTAATTTAAACTATAGGTTCAATTGATCAAAGGTGACTTGCCTTGCTCGAGATCTTGGGCTTCTTCCTCGAAATCCGCGCACTGCGGTTCTTCGGGCTCCGAGACTACACATGAAACGAGACGACTCAACAAAGCGATAAAAGAGGCCCTATTAAAGACCACTAAGCATGCCATTGGATAGATCTCGATTTTTGAGGAATTTTGGAAGTGGAACGGAGTTAATCGGACGAACGGTTGAAAAGATATGAATTTCCGAAGATTAAAGGATTTTCTGGAATAAAGAAAAGGAATTAATAATTAATTAATAATTCCCTGGAAAGAAAAGAAGGAGGGATTCCAATTAGACTTTAATTCGGGCGGCTAAGAGCAGCCCAAAAGAATAGAACGGGCGCGGCAGAATTAATTGGGCCGGCGGCCCGAAGGGAATCGGCCTGGGCCGAGCAAGGAGGCCGTTGGGCCAAGGGGACTGATGGACCGGCCGATGGCCCAAGGAACTGGCCCACGGCTGATCGGTGAGCGAGGGTTGGCCGATGGGCCTAGCGGCCGATGGGCCGGAGGCCGATAGCCGGGGCTGAGCAGGCCGGCGCTTGAGGGCGCGGCCCACGGGCGAAAGGCCGAGTGGCCGATGCGGGCACGGGCCGACTGGGCCGAGAAGGGGGAAGAGGCCGAGGGGCCGGTGCAGGCCGCGGCCTACGCGGGTGGCCGATCCGGTGGACCGCGATCACCACGCGGGTGCTAGGACGGGGCCCGCCTGGCAGCGGCGCGGTCTACGCAGACCGGGTGCACGGAGGGGAAAGAAGGGGTGCGCCGGCTGGAGCTTGCGTGGCGCCTGCGTGGCAGCCACGTAGGCCGGCCGGGCAAGAAAGGGGGAGAGGGCGCCGGGCGACGGCGGCGACGGCGGAGGGGGTGTTCCGAGCGGTGCGGTGCGAGGCCGGCGACGGGGATTGGCGCCGGAGCAAGAGGGGAGCGAGGGGATTCGATCCGTCGGCTCGGATCGAGCCGCGGGGGAGTGACGGCGGCTGGCGACGGCGCGATGCGACGGCGGCCATGGCGGCTCGGGGAGAGGGCGGAGAAGAGGGTGACGGTCTCGGCGGCGCCCGGGAGGGGGCTCTACGGCCTTCCTAGCGGCCTAAAACGCGAGGGGAAAGGGGAGAGGTGGAGAGGAGAGGGGGTTACCGCGGCGGGGCGGCAAGCCGGAGGCCGACGGCGCGGGCGCGGGCGCGGGTGCGGCGAGGCGGCACGAACCCGGGCCGGGGAAAAGAACGAGGGCGCCGGCTTCTCTTCTCGCGGCGGCGGACGGCAGGAGCGGCGGCAGCGGTTGGAAGGGGGGGCGAGCTCCGGGGGCGGCAATGGCGGCCGGGGGCGAGGGGGATTTTTAGAGGGGGTTTAGGTCGGTTTCGGGGGGGGGAAATGCCGATTTTGGGCCGGGGAGAGGCGGTGCGGCAAAGCGGAGCAGGGAACCAGCGCAAGCGGCCAACGCGGCGCGACAGGGTGACGTCGGCGGCGGTCGGTCGCCGGGGAAAAAGGAAAAGGGAAGAGGGAAAAGAGGGGCTCGGCTCCTAGCCGATTCGGGTAAGGGGAAAAGCGGAGAGGGGAGGGGGCGCGCGCTCGGCGCCTTGGCGGCATGCGCGCGCAGCGCAGCGGCGGGGCCGAGGCGGGGGCCAACGGCGGTCGCGGACGAAACGGCGCCGGTGGGAGAGAGCCTCGGGAGAGAGAAGAAACGGGAAAGAGAGAGAGGAAGAGAGAGGGTACCCAGAGTGAATTGAACATGAGACAAAGAAGATGGTTGGAATTAATCAAGGATTATAATCTCGGTATACACTACCACCCTGGAAAAGCAAACGTGGTCGCCGACGCGCTAAGTCGCAGGACCTACTGTGCTACCGCCCTAGTTTGGCCGACCCAGGATGACCTGTGTCGAGAAATCGAGAGATTGAAATTGACCGTGGTTCCCACCGAAAACCTAGCCAGTCTTACAGTGCAACCGACCCTAGAAGTTCAAATTCGAGAAGCGCAACGAGAAGACGAGGGTATGAAAGAAATGAAGGATAAGATCCGTAAGAAAAGACTCAAAGGCTTCACCATCGACGACCAGGATACTGTTTGGTTCGGATCCCGCATCTGCGTGCCAGCCAAAAAGGAATTAAAGGACCTCATTCTGAGAGAGGCTCATGAGTCAGCGTACTCCATCCATCCAGGGAGTACCAAGATGTACCAAGATATCAAGGAATACTTTTGGTGGGCTGGAATGAAGCGAGATGTTGCAGAGTATGTAGCCTTATGTGATATCTGTCAACGAGTGAAGGCCGAACATCAGAAACCCGCCGGTTTGTTACAACCCCTTCGAATTCCCGAGTGGAAATGGGAAGAGATCGGTATGGATTTCATTACCGGTTTACCAAGGACCCCTAGTGGGCATGACTCCATCTAGGTGATCGTGGACCGCCTAACCAAGGCAGCTCACTTTGTACCAGTGAAAACCACCTACGATGGGAAAAAGCTGGCAGACCTGTACATGACCCACGTGGTTTGCCGATACGGTTGCCCAAAGAAGATTGTGTCGGATCGAGGCACTCAGTTTGCCTCAAGATTCTGGCAGCAGTTACACGAGGCAATGGGTACCAACTTAAATTTCAGTACTGCCTACCACCCGTAGACAGATGGGTAGACAGAACGAGTTAACCAGATCCTGGAGGACATGCTTCGAGCGTGTGCCTTGGACTTCGAAGGCACATGGGATCGTTGTCTCCCCTACGCTGAGTTCTCCTACAACAACAGTTACCAATCCAGTATCCAGATGTCTCCAAATGAAGCCCTGTTTGGACGAAAGTGTCGCACCCCGTTGTGTTGGAACGAGGTAGGCGAAGTGCAAGTGTTTGGACCCGACGTTCTAAAGGAGGCTGAACAGCAAGTCAAGCTGATTCGAGACCGCCTGAAAACAGCTCAGACCCAACAGAAAAGCTATGCAGATAATCGGAGACGTGATCTCGAGTTTGCAGTGGGAGATCACGTGTACCTGCGAGTGTCTCCACTCCGTGGTCTAAAGAGGTTTGGGATGTCCGGCAAGTTAGCCCCTCGCTACATCAGACCCTACCTCATCACCGTCAGACGCGGCGAAGTTGCCTACCAGCTCGAACTGCCAGAAGGACTGGCCGATGTGCACAATGTGTTCCATGTGTCCCAGTTAAAGAAATGTCTTCGGGTTCCAGAGGAACAAGTTCCCTTGGGAAGTATAGAGCTGGAGAAGAACCTAACCTATAAAGAGAGACCAATCAGAGTCCTTGAAGAGGCTGAACGTCAGACTCGAAGGAAGACCGTTAAGTTCTACAAGGTGCAGTGGAGCAACCACTCAGAGGATGAAGCAACTTGGGAACGCGAAGATCTTCTCCGTGCCCAGTTCCCGGAGCTGCTCCCTTAGGTGCTGAATCTCGGGGACGAGATTCTTGTTAGGGGGGTTGGTTTGTAACGCCCGTTTTGTCGCGGCGTTAGCGGGAAAACTAATCTGCTAAAAACCCTAATTGCGAAAATTTGCTCTTCGGTTGAGTCTTGTTGTGTGCCAAGGTCTCGTGTTTCCCCTCTCAGTTCAATCCCGGAGAAAACCGCGAAATCGGATTTCAAATCCGAGCCCTAATCCTCCCAAAATCAAACCCTCAGAAAAAGTCCTAATTTACCTCCCTTGTCCCGGGCCGATTTCCCTTCCCGGCCTGTTTCCTTCTCTTTTCCTCCTGGGCCGCTGCCCTGGCCCAGTCCCCTCTCGCTCCCCCTTCCCCTGCTCCTTCCCTCCGCCCCGGCAGCTTTCTCCTCCCCTGGGCCGCCTTTCCGGCCCGCGCCTGCCCGGCCGCCTCTTCCCCCGCTGGGCCGCGCCAGGCCGCTCGGCCCGGCACGCGCCCGAGCCGGTCCAGCCCTCTCCTCCCTCTCTCTCTCTTTCCCGTTTCTTCTCTCCCGACAGCCCCCCGCCGGCGCCGTTCCGTCCCGCCGCCGCTGGCCCCGCCTCGGCCCCGCGCGCGCTGCGCGCGATGCCGCCAAGGCGCCGAGCGCGCCCTCGCCCCCTCTCCCTCCCCCGCTTTCGCCCCCTTACCCGAATCGGCTAGGAGCCGAGCCCTCTTTTCCCTCTCCCCTTTTCCTTTTTCCCCGGCGACCGACCGCCGCCGACGTCACCCTGCCGCGCCGCGTTGGCCGCTTGCGCCGGTCCCCGCTCCGCCTCTGGCCGCACCGCCTCTCCCGGCCCAAAATCGGCATTTCCCCCCCCCGAAACCGACCTAAACCCCCTCTAAAAATCCCCCTCGCCCCCGGCCGCCATTGCCGCCCCCGGAGCTCGCCCCCCCTTCCAACCGCTGCGCCGCCGCTCCTGCCGTCCGCCGCCGCGAGAAGAGGAGCCGGCGCCCTCGTTCTTTTCCCCGGCCCGGGTTCGTGCCGCCTCGCCGCCCGCGCCCGCGCCCGCGCCGTCGGCCTCCGGCTTGCCGCCCCGCCGCGGTAACCCCCTCTCCTCTCCACCTCTCCCCTTTCCCCTCGCGTTTTAGGCCGCTAGGAGGCCGTAGAGCCCCCTCCCGGGCGCCGCCGAGCCGTCGCCCTCTTCTCCGCCCTCTCCCCGAGCCGCCATGGCCGCCGTCGCATCGCGCCGTCGCCAGCCGCCGTCACTCCCCCGCGGCTCGATCCGAGCCGACGGATCGAATCCCCTCGCTCCCCTCTTGCTCCGGCGCCAATCCCCGTCGCCGGCCTCGCACCGCACCGCTCGGAACACCCCCTCCGCCGTCGCCGCCGTCGCCCGGCGCCCTCTCCCCCTTTCTTGCCCGGCCGGCCTACGTGGCTGCCACGCAGGCGCCACGCAAGCGCCAGCCGGCGCACCCCTTCTTTCCCCTCCGTGCACCCGGTCTGCGTAGACCGCGCCGCTGCCAGGCGGGCCCCGCCCTAGCACCCGCGTGGTGATCGCGGTCCACCGGATCGGCCACCCGCGTAGGCCGCGGCCTGCACCGGCCCATCGGCCTCTTCCCCCTTCTCGGCCCAGTCGGCCCGTGCCCGCATCGGCCACTCGGCCTTTCGCCCGTGGGCCGCGCCCTCAAGCGCCGGCCTGTTCAGCCCCGGCTATCGGCCTCCGGCCCATCGGCCGCTAGGCCCATCGGCCAACCCTCGCTCACCGATCGGCCGTGGGCCAGTTCCTTGGGCCATCGGCCGGTCCATCAGTCCCCTTGGCCCAACGGCCTCCTTGCTCGGCCCAGGCCGATTCCCTTCGGGCCGCCGGCCCAATTAATTCGGCCGCGCCCGTTCTATTCTTTTGGGCTGCTCTTAGCCGCCCGAATAAAAGTCTAATTGGCATCCCTCCTTCTTTTCTTTCCAGGGAATTATTAATTAATTATTAATTCCTTTCCTTATTCCAGAAAATCCTTTAATCTTCGGAAATTCATATCTTTTCAACCGTTCGTCCGATTAACTCCGTTCCACTTCCAAATTTCCTCAAAAATCGAGATCTATCCAATGGCACGCTTAGTGGTCTTTAATAGGGCTTCTTTTATCGCTTTGTTGAGTCGTCTCGTTTCGCGTGTAGTCTCGGAGCCCGAAGACCCGCAGTGCGCGGATTTCGAGGAAGAAGCTCAAGATCTCGAGCAAGGCAAGTCATCTTTGATCAATTGAACCCATAATTTAAATTAAGTATTTTGATTCCGCAAACTATGCATGTTTAGGTTACACTTGGCACTCGGCCTCGGTTTGCAATACAACCGGCAGGCCCTACCCATTTGCTGCATTCACCTTCCTTGACCCTTGAAAACCCTAACACCCTTGTCACCCCTCAGGTGATGCCTCGGTATCCGTACCTCATGTACGAATATCGGGACTCCCCTCAAACTTTAAAATTGACCACCTGGGTAAAACTTGAGTTTGTGTCTTGAAAACTAAAGTGAGTTTCTGAAACTCACGGTACGGGAGACGTACTGGAGGTACGGTCTGCCCGTTCTCGCTCTAAGGACCGTTTCCTTGGGAATTACATCCAAGCATATGTCAAGTACGACCACATGGGTGATATGGGACGCCCTTGGCTGAGTAGCTAGGCCAGGGAAATCTTGATGCCAAGGGACAAGTGGATTCGCCGGGGTGGTGTCGGGGAGGACCCCTGGGCTTCCTGGCACAGTATGGTCTGGGACCTAACCTGGTGTTGGTCCGTGGGACCCCTCCCGTTGGCATAAGATAACCCTGAGTCGGCTCTCGAAATGCCTTGTCGTGAAAGCCTTAAGGTCGCCAGACGTGACCGAGGGTCACGGGCTGGGTGATTCAGGGTTAGTAACGTCGTGTGGGTAAAGTGTACCCCCTCTGCAGAGGTTAACAACTGTTCGAACAGCCGTGCCCACGGTCATGGGCGGATGTGAGGTGATTCGTTAGCGTAGTTTTATTTGAACACCTTGTGAACTGCTGTTGGTGTGAGGTTTCCGTTCTGTGCTTGGTTTAAGGCTGTTGAAGCAGCCGGAGTTGGTGACGATTGGCAGGGAGCCTCTCGTATCGGTGTGTTGACTTGTGGCTGTTGAAGCAGCCGGAGTTGGTGACGATTGGCAGGGAGCCTCTCGTACCGGTGTGTTGACTTGTGACTGTTGAAGCAGCCGGGTCGGTGACGATTGGCAGGGAGCCTCTCGTACCGGCGTGTGTGAGTTGTGGCTGTTGGAGCAACCGGAGTCGGTGAGCGATTGGCAGGGAGCCTCTCGTGCCGACAAGAACCAATCGATACAATCTCACTGCTCCGGCCGGATGAGACGCACTTTCTCATCCGTGTCGTTGAGAAGCACTCACTTAGATGTTTCTAAAGTCTTAAACTGAAACCAATGGTGAAAAATAACTGGCTTTCCCTTGAAGCTTGCATTAAACACTTAATTCCCCTGACTTGCTGAGTACTCCCGTACTCACCCTTGCTCTATATAATTAAACCCCCCCCAGTTCTCGAAGATGAAGAGGTGGATCCTGCTGATGAAGACTTCTTCCAGGAGCAAGTCGACTTCGAGCAGTAGTAGGGTTTCGGCCTTCCCCAAGGCTTTGCTTGTGGCTTAGGGCTAGTCTCCGCTTTCCGCTTCCGCCTTTTTGTAATGCTGTTGCGAACTCGGGTTCTGTCCGCAGTTCCAACCTTGGTTGTAATCCTACTCTTAAATAAAGAGACCGCTGCTGTTGTGGTATTCTGTCTTCCTGTTGTACCAGCGCTATTTCCTGGGACTGGTACAGGCATACAGGTCAATCTGAACCGCTCTATCCTGGTCTCCGCCCGGGGCAGTTTGGGGCGTGACAGAAAAGTAAAGCAAGGAAACGAAATCAACAAGCAGCTTCAATGGCTTCGTCCTCAGGTCAGTAGATCAATTAATTTTCGCATAAGCAGAAGGTGATCATGTTTAGGATAAGATTTAAGATTGGATTAAGTAAATAAACTCCAACATTGTAGTATCAGAGCCTTAGCTTGGCCTTCATGTTCCCACATCATCCCTAAAGTGAAGCCATATAGTCGTTAGATTAATCAATTTAAGTTAATTGGATCAGATTGGACTTCATGTTATTCTGTTGTTGTGAGATTTAATTCGAGCTCTTAGTTTTGTTATGCAATTAAAACTCAGTCAAGCTTATGATGAAAAGTCAGTAAAGATTATGATCAATTTTACGACTAATTAATTTAGATTGGGGCTAATCTTACTATTCATGTTCATCAAAGTCGAAATTAGGGTTCCTTGTTCTACTATTATGCTTAGAACACTCCATGTTTCATGTCTTATGTCCAATGAAGCTTCAAATATCAGTAGAAGAAGTAAGAATCGGGCAAAGCCAATTAAGTTCCCAAAATTCACAAAATTCTTCAAGCCCAAGAACCCTAAATCGATAAATCCCCAAAATTAAAGAAACCCTGGAAACTTGAAAATCCCAAATCAAATTCAAATCAAAATTAAGGTTGGGTTCAGATTATTCACTGGATTGGAAGCCTTAAGCTTGCCGGGAACCGCACGGCATCATGCGGAGTTCGCCGGGAACCGACATCGTTGCCGTCACCGCATGGGCTTGCGCACGTGTCCACTTGGCGTGCGCTTGCCATCTCCTCCTCGCGGTCGCAGGTTCCGCCGAGCGCGCGCCGTCGTGGAGCCTCCCCACTGTCACCGCCACGTGGGGACAAGAAGGCTCGGCTTGGCGTCGCCTTGTGTTGTGCCCCCTTTCACCAGCCGACGAAGTTTAGAGCCGCACGGCGCATCACCGCCGCTTGCGCGCCCCCAATTCGCCAGACCGCCGACGCTGACTAAGCGACACGGCTTGGCGCTGCCTTGAGCTGTGCCTCCTAGCCGACGAAAGTTGGAGCTGCATGGCGGAATCATCTCCGCCAGCGCGCGTGCCACTTCGCCGGACTGTCGTCACCGTTCACTCGCCCTTGTTGGGTCAAATTTCGTTGTGTGGAGAAATAATGTACTTCTTAACTTAGCCATGATGGATTTTGACTTAGCCATAAGAGAGGATCCTCCTGAGGAACCTCAACAGCTAAGGAGCTCAATATAACTGAGAAAGAATATGAACATCTCAAGTGTACTTACGATGAAAAGTTAGCCGACTGGGAGAAGTCCAACAGAATGCGCTTAATGTACGTCAAGGGTGCCATCGCTCCAGAATTCATTGGAGGGATTGTTGACTCTAACAACGCTAAGACATATCTGGCAAACATTGAAGAAAATTTCAAATCCGTGTCTAAGACTTATGCAAATATGTTGATAAGTAAGATGATCACTAGCCGTTACGATGGCAATGGTAGTATAAGGAAGCACGTCCTTGAGATTACTCATATGGCAAATCAGCTTAAATCCATGGATATGGAAATATCTGACGGGTTTTTAGTGCACTTTATCATGAGCTCTCTTAGTCCTGACTATGATCTTCAAAATCAATTATAATACTAGGAAAGAGAAGTGGACCATACAGGAACTGTTCCTGATCTCACACTCAGTGGAAGAGTAAGAGCGTCAGAAAGCTGAAAAGCAAAAGATTAAAGACCGGCTCAACCTCGCTAATGCCAACGACAAAGGCAAGAAGAAGATATATCAAGGTAAATCCTCTAATAAGAAGAGCAAGCCAAAAAAACTCTCAGAAGCAAGGGGGAAGTAAGGCCTCTACTTCAGCTGTTCCCGCAACTACAAGTTCCTACTGCAACTTCTATGAGTCAGATGGACATTGGCAAAAAAATTGCCCACGCTTCAAAGTGTGGTTAGCTAAGAAAGGTACGAATGAAATTAAATTTAGTAAATCCCTTATGTTTAATTTTTCCATAATACTTGGTGGGTTTGACTCAATGCAATTTTGTATGTTTCTAACTCATTTAGGGATTCCATACTGTCCAGGCGGCAAGAAAAGGGGAATTGAACACTTAGAATAGCTGATGGAGTGAAGATAAAACTGAGGGTTGTTGGAGACCTCACACTCGGCTTCCCTATCAGTTGCAATTAATATATAATGTCTTATTTGTTCCCTCTATTAAGAGAAACTTTATTAGTTTAGTTAATTAGTGTCTTGTTAGAAACGGGTTATGTCTGTTATTTACAAAGAGAACATGTTATATTAAGTGTGATAATGAAGTTACTGGTCTTGGCTTCGTGCACGACAAAGTTATATTTGCTCTCTTTGGATGACAAAGCTATATTTGCTCTCTTTGGATACGTCATTGAAATTGTGTTATTGTCGTTTATGCCATATTTTTAGGAAGATTAGAACATCTCATGAGATAGAGATTTTCTTTTCCTTAGATTTTAATTTTAATGATGTTGTTTAGTTTTAAGGGAAAAATTCACCAAGTCAAGAAATTAGCCAACAAATAATTACTTATGGTTATGTTTACCTATAAACGACCTCCGATTTCCTTTATGAAATTTAAGATACTAATGCTAAAAATCATATGAAGTTGTGAGATCGGACTGTGGTGGTAAACACTACATGAAGCTTGCTCACCTCATAAACTATAAAATTTTAAGCTTTCATCAAAGTGGTTTCAAACCATGTGAGATTAATTGAAATTATTGAGTAGATTCAAAATAAAGTAAAGAATTTAGTAGAATTTTCTAAATGAGTCAAAATAGTAGGCCATTTAAATGGGTCAAAAAATTTAAGCTTGACTCTAAAAGAAATTTCGAACGATTCAAATGATGTGTACAATTACATGAAACGTAAAGGTGGGAAGTTTATACACTAGTACTTTATATTGATTTTATCGACTCACTGTCGATAAGGGTTAGGAAGGGATAAAATCCCAATGGTCCATTCCTAACAAGAATCAAATAAGAGATAAATTAGTTTTGTGATCAGTAAAACTAATTTTGACTCCTAATTCGAGATAAACCCTGAGTCCACCAGTGCATATATAAAGGACCTAACACAGAGAAGGAGCTATGCACTAATTTTCTCTACGCCAAACCCTAAACCTAATCGCCCGGTGATATATGAGGCCTCCTAGTATGACTTACAAGTCATCTAGGATATGGCTCGGTGAGTGTAACATCATTTACAGAAATGCTAGCAAAATCACATCGGTCATACACGTAGCTGCGTTGCCCACATGACGGATAAGAGGAAGCCGATTCTGTCCCAAAGAAGAATGCAGGTTGTGCCGGTGGCTGAAGCTCCATGTTTTCTCTGGTTAACATGAAAATAACAGATGATATATGAGGCCTGTCATCAGGGTCTGGCTGGACACACAGTAGCCCAATGTGGATGCATCGCAGTGCTTGGCTTCGAGAGTACCCATCAAGCGATTGGTCAATCAATTGTGAAATTTTCCCTTTTATCCAGCAATTCCAGACCTATTAGATGGGTTGATGTTAGTTTGTTATATGAAATAGAAAAACATAAATGCGCTAAAAATAGAAGCATATTGGAGAAAGGCCAGTATTGTTAAGCACTTACATCAGTAAGGAGATTCACAATATCATGATCACCAGAATCAGAGTTCCTTCTCCTCGTTGCAATTTCAAGGACCAACACACCGAAGCTAAAAATGTCTATCTTGGTTGACACATTTCCGTTTGCTACGTACTCGGGCGCCATATAACCGCTGCAAAAAATATAACCATTAGGCTTGGAAACACAGATATATCAATATTTGCGATCAATGAAGGCTTTATAATGCACATGAGCTTACAATGTTCCAACAACTCTGGTTGTCCTAGAATGAGTATGACCTTCTCCTAGCAGCCTTGCCAATCCAAAATCTGCAATTTTTGGTTCCATGTCCTCACCAAGTAGAATGTTATTTGATTTCAGATCCCGGTGAATGATCCTCAAGCTTGAATCCTCGTGAAGATACAATATACCCTTAGCAATTCCAAGAATGATGTTGTACTGTTGCTCCCAGTTGAGTGAATTTCCTCTACTGGTATCTATTGGGACGAAAAAGAGCAACTTAATCATAATCGCGCACCTATAATAGAATTAAGGAAGTGCATGCACATCTTGTTCTTAGCTGTTTAACTTGTTTGCCAGAAATGGTACAGTACATATTCAGTACTTCACACTAATTTGAAGATGTGCACTGCTCAATTTATTCTATTTTTAATTTTACATACTTGGCATGAAGTAAAATTACCAAATAGAATGTTTCCCAAGACAATTACCGAACAGAATGTTTCTGAAAAATTCTATTCACAAACAGAGTTATCGGTATGTTTCTGAAACGTTGATCGGGAAGGAAAATTACCGAATAGAATGTTGTCCAGGCTCCCGTTCTTAATGTATTCGTAAACAAGCAGTGTCTGCTCTTCATGCAAGCAAAATCCCTGTAGCCTAACAAGGTTCTTGTGCTGAAGCTCTGCCAATAGCAGGACCTCATTGTGTAGCTGATCCAATCCATGCCCAGTTGTTCCTAAAAGTTTCTTCACTGCAACTTCTTGTCCATCTGAGAGTACTCCCTGGACACATTGTTTTTCAGACAAATACTCTACCGATTACTAACTCACAGTACATTTCAAACTCTTGTCTTGTAATTTTACAAGCTAACTTACCTTGTATACAGTACCAAAACCACCCTCACCAAGCTTATTGTTCTCTGAGAAGTTCTCGGTCGCCTCTTGCAGTGTAGGCAGATCAAAAATCATGCACTGTGCTCTCGTTATCTTCTTCAAAGCTGTTGCCATTTGACAAGATCATATCAGGTAACAGTAAATTTCAGCTACTGAACAGAGACTATATGCTAATGCTACTCACGATGGTCAGTCTCGGCAGCCTTGGTCCTTCTCCTGAAACGAACGAACACAACAACTGAAAGGATCAAGAATACCCCAACTGAACAAGCGAGTCCTGCTGCGAGTCCTGCTGCGCTCTTTTTCTTCCCTGCACAAACCAATCATGAACTTCAATTAGGACAACTTCTTTATAGGGAAAAACAAGAAGTATAAGTCGTACCTGCTCCAGCCTCATGAGTACCAACCGGAGTATCGACCGCCGGCGGCAGCGGCGCCGAGAGCTGCAGCATCGCCCGGCCACCGTAGAACGGCCGAACGCTATACATCAGCCTGCACCACACCGAATAAGTACTAAACCACGGAAGGCTGTTGCCCATGTTCTCGATTTTTGTCTGATCGTCGAGCATCCTAAGGCATTCCTTGCACTGCTCCGGCGACAGGTCCGGCACGCACTGCACGAACCCGTAAATCTTGGGGTCGAAGTCCTCCTCACCCGTGGCGAAATACTTCTTGGCGGTCGAGTTGCCCGTCGTCGTCGTGGCCCAGGCGTGCTCGACCAGTGCGGCGAGGATCTTCGCGACGGCGGCGTTGAACCAGCCAACCTCCGGCACCTTGATGCTGTCCGAGGCTTGCTCGGGATACCAACTGTTTGTAACGAGCTAGTAGTAATTAGCTTCTCTGATTCTACCAATGATATATGCTTGGAAGAAATAATGGTGGGAAAGATATGGTCCGTACATTATCTCTGAGACCTGCCACTGCTCGGTGCTGAGGAAATCCATAAACCTCTGGCCGGAGTAGCGGAACACGCAGCCGTCCCTGGAGACGGTGGCGCCCTTGATCCCGGGGCAATTCCGCTTCCCGTCGACGAACGCCTCCGCGACGCACGCGCCGCAGGCGGAGGCGTTCACGTCGCCGCGGCAGAGCGCCAGCGCGTAGACCAGGTCGGGCGCCGCGCCGACGGTGGCGACCGCGTAGCCGGTGGTGGGCGCCGTGGAGACATTGGCGGGGAGCTCCGCGCCGAGGCGGTCCAGGTTCGCCTCGAAGGTGCTGTTGGCAGCATACGTGGCGACGCCCATGTCGCAGAAATTAGCGACCGCGGCACGCACGGCCGAGGGCAGCATGAGGACGACGACGGCGACGGCGAGGATGCCATAGCCGGCGGCGACCATTGATCGCTGCAGAAGATGTGTACTGGGGAGTGTTTTTTTTCCCTAAACTAACGGCATGATGTACGCCAAAGGTTGGCCTCATCCTCATGGAAGCGCATTGCGCTGTCAACTACTCGCGCCATTTGTCAATTGGCAGATTGCGTCGGGTCTGAGTGCGAAATTGGAGTCGAACTTGACCGGCCGGCTGCACAGTTTGCTTATAATTTTGTCAACACTAGTTTACCCTGCCGTACTTGCGTAGTCGCGAAAAGAAAAGCAACAATCTGCAAAGCCATTTGCAGTACGTCCTTGTCACAGGATAAGGGACGCCCGTGTGGCAAGTCGGCACGCGTGACATTGCAAAAAACCATGTGCGAAATTTAATAGTTATTAATGGTTACCGTACCTACGGGCGCCGGAGTTGACCACGACACCTTTTTATAAAATAAGATAAACTGAGCTAAAAGCTAGGGAAATAGGCAAGATATCCTGAAATGGGAAGTATATTGATAAGTATCGACGGAGTAGATCACGATTACGGTATTTATAGAGCATGGGGATCGTTGGGCCAAGATATACGCAGGATTAAGATAAAAGAGACGGGAGACATGAATTTTTATACAGGTTCGGGCCCCATAACTAACAGGTAATAACCCTATTCCTGTTGATCAAAGCCGGTGTTGCTCTTATATATCATAATCACATAAGTACAATATTTGGGATAACCTATCTAGTTGACATCGACTTGGCGATATGGATCTCCACACGTAGTCGACGACAGGGTAGTCTTCTTCCTCGAATATGAACTCGGCGAGATCAGAGATAACGCTAGATCCCTCTTGTTGGCCTATGTGGCTCCAGATTGGATCTGTCAATGTTTATCTCTGATGTTGGTATCTGACGGTGTATATTGGTTTGTCTTGGCCTCTATTTCTGTGTGTTCCCTCTCCTCCTAGGGGGTCTTGTATTTATACCCACAGATGTCCCTTTGTTCAAGTAGAACTAGGGAGACAAATATGGATATGATCCGAGTAGTCCTTGCAGTTTCCAACTTGAACTCTGCTTCTCCTTCCTTATTCAGAACACCTTTCGTATATGAGGCATGATTCCGTATAAGACTTAGTAAATGATGGGTCCCGCCAAGCCTAATCCAAGATCATTGGGTATGCCTTACCCATAACATTGACAGTAGCCCGACTTCAATGCAAATGAACGAGTTGACGTTCTTGACCGAAGACCTTGAAACAATAGTTGTCGAACTCACTTAACCGTTCTCGGACGACCAAGAAGGTGTGGAGTATGTGACTAAGTTCTCTGTCCAGCCTTGATCGAGAATTTGGATTGAAGTAAAAAAAAGCTTCCATCTCGATGGGTACACCATTGTTTTATCGAGTAACCCTTGTCAAACTCAACCAACCGTTCTCGGACAGCCGAGTAGGTGCAGAGTATGCGACAAAGTCTTGATGTCTGACTTAACTGCTCTGATATCTGACTCTCCTGGAATCAATTACTCAGAGCAAATTGTTAGATAGAAAAATCCCCTAAGCAAACGCTTGGGGTAAAATGTGAATTGAAAAATAAAAAATAAACCGAATATATTTATGACAATAAAAGAGTACTCTTGCAGGAGCTGCCCTCAGCAATCGGAGTATGGTACCCTTCCTAACCCCCAGTTGTCTTTATGAAAAAAGTTGTTTTCCACAAAGGCAACTTAAATTTTATAACAAACTATTGTAAAGCAGCGAATTCCTAGCCCCCAGCCGTGAAGTTAGAAAAACAGATTCCCGGTTACACGGCTCGGTTAATACGCTCAAGTGGGTACTCTAACATGACCAGATCTAACATGGCCGTTTGACCCTGCATGGCTTGACAAACTTTCACAGTGCTAGGCGTCCCCAACCGAGGTCCCAAGCTTGCCAGATTAGCTTAAGAGGATAGTAGGATCGACTTCGAGACGTAGCGATATAAAAAAAAGGGGATCAACGGACAAATATTGCACATTTTATATGTATAAAAACTTACAGAGATTGATGCACGGGGTGTGATGCGATCGCTACCACGCTGATCAAGAACCAGTTATGTAGTCGTACTCAACAAATCGCAAAGGTAGTAGGAGAATCGCTATAACTGATGGTCGAGGACCAGGTATGTAGTTATTCTCAACCACTCGTAGAGATGGTGGGAGAATTGCTACAACCGTTGGTTAGGGACCTGGTATGCATACATACTCAACCACCCATAGAGGTGGTGGGAGAATCGCTACAACTGCTAATCAAAGACCAGGTATGTAGATGTACTCAACCACCCATAGAGGTGGTGGGAGAATCACTACAACTGCTGGTCAAGGACCATGTATGTAGACATACTCAACCACCCGTAGAGGTGATGGGAGAATTGCTACAACTGTTGGTCGAGGACCAGGTATGTAGACGTACTTAACCATCAAAAGGCAACTCAGAGAGATGGTGAGAGGATGATACCACCGCCGGATGAAGACCAGGTGCAGTTATCCCTCGACCACCCGAAGGCAACTTGGAGAGATGGTAAGAGAATGACTACCTCCGCCGGCCGAGGACCTGGTATAGTTATCCCTTGACCACTCGAAGTCAACCCGAGGGGTGGGAGGGAAATCACTACAATGCTGGTCGAGAACCAGGCGCAGTCAACTCTCGACCACCCGAAGGCAACTGATAGGTGGTAAGAGATCGCTACTTCGCTGGTCGAGGACCCGGCGTAGTCAACTCTTGACCACCTGAAGGCAACTGGTAGATGGTGAGAGATTGCTACAATGCTGGTCGAGGACCAGACGTAGTCAAGTCTCAACCACCCAAAGGCAACTGCTAGGTGATGAGAGATCGCTACAACATTGGTCGAGGATAAAGCGTAGTCAACTCTCGACCACTCAAAGACAACTGGTAGGTGGTGAGATATCGCTACAACGCTGGTCGAGGACCAGGCGTAGTCAACTCTCGACCACCCGAAGGCAACTGGTAGGTGCTGAGAGATATCTACAACGTTGGTCGAGGACCAGGCTAGTCAACTCTCGACCACCCGAAGGCAACCGATAGGTGTTGAGAGATCGTGTAACGTCCTGGCCAAGCACGCTTAACTTTAGAGTTATTTGGAAATGGGCTTCCGGAAAAAAAATTGCAACTTGTTAGCATGAGTATCCTATCAATCCTATTATGCCTTGAGCCGGGGTGTTACATCCTCACCCCCTTAAGAGATCGACGTCCTCGTCGATCAACCCCAAGCCAGGAACTCCCTCTCTTGGCCACGTCCGTGTGTCCAGTGCCAGCGCATGTGCCATGCTGTGTGACCACCCGGGTCGTGTCCAGTGCCAGCTCATGTGTCATGCTGTGTGACCACCCGGGTCCACACCAGCCATGTGCACCATGCCTGCGCAACTGTGACACACGTGCCCGTGAAACCGCGAGAGTCGGCTCTGATACCATACTGTAACGTCCCGCCTCCACGAGGCCGGGCCCGCTTACATCTAGCAACTTAGCTAGGACATAGACTGCCCTCACAAACCAACACCATTCTTTTCTGCGCACTTTGTCTCACTCGTGCGCACCCGAGAAGGACTTCCCAGTCGGTCACCCATCCCTAGATTTCTTCAAGCCAAGCACGCTTAACTTTAGAGTTCTTTGGAAATGGGCTTTCGGAAAAAAAGTTGCAACTTGTTAGCATGAGTATCCTATCAATCCTATTATCCCTTGGGTCGGGGTGTTACAGATCGCTACTACGTTGGTCAAGGACTAGGCGTAGTCAACTCTCGACCACCCGAAAGCAACTGGTAGGTGGTGAGAGATCGCTACAACACTGGTCGAGGACCAGGCGTAGTCAACTCTCGATCACCCGAAGGCAAGTGGTAGGTAGTGAGAGATCGCTACAACGCTGGTTGAGGAACAGGCGTAGTCAACTTTTGACCACTCAAGAACAACTGGTAGGTGGTGGGAGATCACTACAACGCTGGTTGAGGACTCGGTGTAGTCAACTCTCGACCATCCTTAGGGCCACTAGAGTTGGTTATTACATGTGCATCTGATGTGGCCAGCATGACTCACATATCCAACTTGTAGCATATCGGACGTCCGTTCACAATCATGTCGGCTGATCAAGTCGACAACGTTCGGGAGGGGATTGTCCGTATAAAGCTTTCCACAAATAGTTTGGACATGATCGGCACTAAATTTTAGATAGGTCGTAGGACTCTGTTGGCAGGTTTGGTCCGACAATTCCGCATTTGTTCGATAACGTTCTTGATAATGGGGTGTACTCGACTGCTGCCTACTCGAGTGCTCGATTTTTTCTGAAAAATATTTTTTAGAAGGCAAAATATATAGTAGAGTATACCAAGTGTGTACTCAAAAACCTTGATTTAGCTGTAACTTTACATTTTTCTTCAGGAAAAAAACTAAAACAAGAACACTAGAACAGTATGTCATACCTGCTCCCTGCTCTGGTGTAACAACCGGAGTCTCGACCGCCGGCGGCGGTGGCGCCGAGAGCTGCAGCATTGCCCGGCCTTCGTAGAACGGCCGCACACTATACATCAGTCTGCACCACACCGAATGAATACCAGCAAACTCAAGGCTGTTGCGTAGGTACACTTTTTTTGCCTGGCCGTGGACGCTCCCAAGGCATTCCTTGCACTGCTCCGGCGTCAGGTCCGGCACACACTGCGCGAACCCGTAGATTTTTGGGTTGAAATCCTGCTCACCCGAGGCGAAAAACTTCTTGGTGGTCGAGTTGCCCGTCGTCGTGGCCACGGCGTGGTCGATCAGTCCATCGAGGATCTTCGTGACGGCTGCGTTGAACCAGCCAACCCCAGGCACCTTGACGCTCTGGGAGGATTGGTCGGGAACCCAACTGTATTTGTAACGAGCTAGTAGTAATTAGTTTCTCTGATTCTACCAAGGATATATGCTTGGAAGAAATGGTCGGAGAGATAGTCCCGTACAGCATCTCTGAGACCTGCCACTGGTCCGGCCTGATAGAGTTCATGAATCTCTGGCCGGAGAACCGAAGCACGCAGGCGTCCTTGTACATGGTGACGCCCTTGTTCCCGGGGCAACCTTGCTTCCCGTCGACGAACGCTGCCGCGACGCACGCGCTGCAAGCCGAGGCGTTCACGTCGCCACGGCAGAGCGCCAGCGCGTAGACCAGGTCGGGCGCCGTGCCGACGGTGTCGACCGCGAACCCCGCAGGCGCCGCGGAGACATTGGCGGCGAGTGCCGGGGCGAGGAGATTCAGGTTCCTATCGAAAGTGCCGTTGACCCCGTATGTGCTGGGGACGCCGAGATCGCAGTAGGCGGCCTCAGCCCGCGTGGCCGACGGCAGCATGAGTGCGACGAAAACGGCGAGGACACCATAGCCGGCGAGCATCGCTGCAGAAGATGTGGGGATCGGAGTGATTTTTTTATCCTCAACCAATTAACGTCATATGATTTACGCCAAAGATGGCTCATGGCCTCGTGGGAGCAGCCTTGCTTCGTCAACTACCCGCATACTCTGGTGCGACGCATTATTTGTCAATCGGCAGATTCCGTCGGGTTTGAGTATAAAAAATGGAGTCAAAACATGACCGACCGGCTGCACAGCGTTTACAATTTTGTCCACTGTACCTGCAAATGGCAACACTACTGGTTTTTTAACCTGCCGTACTGCGTGGTGGGGAAAAGAAAAGCAACTTTGCAGCGCGTGTCCTTGTCGATAACCAGTCACAAGATGAGGGACACCCGTGTGGCAGGTCGGCATGCGTGATCTTGCAAAATCATGTGCGGGATTTGATAATTCGTGGTTGCAAAAATTTATTTAGGTTACCCCACCTTCGGCCGCCGGAGCTGACCATGAGGCTTTGACTCGACGTCATTGTCGCGGTATGGATACATGAGGATGATGGTTTATTTGAAAATAAGAAATGTACTACTACGTCATTGACCCCACGACTGCCGTGCAGCATTCTTCCTTCGTCCACAAAATATGTCCTTATATAAGGAGATAAAATAAATAAATATATAGATTAGAGTAAGTCATTTTCTTGAGGTCGAAATCAAATGGTAACCAATTTCTATTAATCTCAAAAGCTTACAAGCTTTAGTTGTATGTTTGCACGTCATTCTTTTTTTCGCCAAACAACATATGTAATGGGCAAAGGAAAGGTTTGATACAAGAGAAGTTATTTTGCTTAGGAGATACATAACAAAGGGTTTAGGTTCCTTAGAGTTTTCGGCACATCAGAATACCGTATTGGATATCGAGGGGGGATGATGATGACTTCCATCTTTCTATAGATTTTCGATCATTATCAATCGAAAGATCAGGTCAAAGGCTTTCCAAAGGTCTGCTATTGGTCAGTTTTTTTCGGAGCAAAGGGTCTGAACCCTAACTCTGTGCACCTTCTTCTTCTTCACATTGAACGATTTTGGCGATCGAAGCAAAAACATAATGTTTCAATTACACCCGTCAGTCAAATGTTTTTTCATTAAAGTTATCGGGACTTTTTCACTCTATCCCATCTCTTTGGGGGTAGATGGTTTTAAGTAGTTGAAGTTGTAAAGTGCATCATGGAAATAGCTGGAGAGAGAATATAGACTATCTTTTCATTGAAACAAACAATTTTGCTATTTGTTAGTTGTCTGATTATTTTCTTTTCCGTCGATTACCTAAACTAGTCACCAACTCGTGTGTTACACATGTTATTGTTATTAACATTGTCCAAGTAGGAGCTCCTCTAGCGGGGAGGAGTGGCACCCCCTCTTGGGATTCGGGCAGGGAGCGGGTGTGTGAAAACGGGGTGATTGGCATCGCGTCGATAAACAAGGGACATAAAATATGATGGTTTAGATAGGTTCGGACCGCTCGAAAGCATAACACTCTACTCTTGAGTTCTTGGCTAGATGATGATGATGAAGTTTACAATGTGGATGTTGAGTTGGGTGGATGTTGTTCTAAGTGGGAGAGGATGAACCCTTCTTCACTGTATTTAAACTTCATTCTGATCCCCCGACACGTGGCCTTGGTCCTCCTTTTATAGTTCCACGAGGATATCACAATGGCATGTTTCTTACAAATGGGCTCCAGTACAGAGGTTAGGTGCGTTTGATCTTTTTGCTTCTTGGCGAGTGGGCCCGGCCATTAGGCTACGTGCCAGCTGTTAGAAGAAAGTGCGGGATAGCTGTGGGCCGGATGCGAGGCATGGTAGTCAACCGTGCCGCTTGACAGACCATGCCTTTGCACATAGCGGTAATAAAGGCTTGTAATAGGGTTGGGGTGTGCTGTCTTGTCGTGTGTTGTCCCAGTCGCACACTGGGTTGGCATACGTCGCCTCGCATTAATTGAATGCTAGTCTTGGTGGGCTTCACGCATTGATGCTCCTCCGAGTACTCGAAGGCCAAGCATGGGGGCAGATGTTCCCCAAGGAAAGCCCATAGAGGCCCGTGTTACAAGGACAAGGTATAGATGTACCCCAAGCACACCCATAGGGGTCATGCTTCGAGGGCAGGCTGTAGATGTGTCCCGAGCATAGTTCATGAGGGGCCGTGCTTTGGGGACAGGCTGTAGATGTGCCCCGAGGACAGCCCATGAAGGGTCTTGCCTTGGGGGCAGGCTGTAGATGTGCCCCGAGCACAACCCACGGGGGGCATGCTTTGGGGCTGGTGGCCGATGCGCCCCGAGCACAACCCACGAGAGGCCACGCCCGAGGCTCTTGGAGCGTTCATCTTCGGATGTATCTCAATTGTCGCTTGAATCTGGTTGACTGCGACGTGGGTCATATGAACTTGATAACGTGTCCATAGGCACCTCGTGCAATAGGTGATGGGGACCCCAGTTCCCATTTCTCCGACAGTAGCCCTCGGCCTCGAGCACGGGCATAGGGTCAAACGAGATTGAGCTTGAGTCCTTTCTTGTCGTTGAGGATTTGAATATCTTCGGTGTCGGTTGGGTCGTCTCCTTGGTAGCCCATGCTTGTGTCCAAATACCCTGCGTTCTTAGGAGTGGAGGGAAGCCCTTGAGCATGGGATCCCGAGATGGTCGACCGTGTTGTTCGGATTTCAACACTGCCTGCACATAGTTAGGAAGAAATACTTACCTGCAATGGTCATACACAGTCATGCTACTTAGCCCACACATCCCTGCCTCTTGGTGGCCCATTGGGAAGCTAATTTTTAGCAATGCGTGAGGATAAACGAGTAATTGGTGGCGCCCGAACTTCGACAGTGTCCAGAGTGGAACTGGCCAGGGCCGAGCACCATAGCCCATCGCCGAAGTCTAAGCTGGTCCAATAGAGTGGTTTTGCTCGAGACCTTGGGACTTCGACAATGTTCAGGGTGTGTTCCACGTTCCAGACACTTGTGCTCTGTACACGAGGCCAAGTTATCCCGATCACCCAAGCGTGTGTCTCGACTAGCCCCCACTTGCAACCGAGGGAGAGAGGAACAGTTCACTTGACAACATGTCTTCTTGCAAGCGGGTAAAAGGGGAAAGGGATTCCCTGAGCAGAATATAAAAAAGGGAAAAACAAAATTAGGATAAATAAATGATTCGCGCATACATATCTGGTGCGATGTGCCTGATGGGAGCCCCCAGTCCGCTTGAAGGGGAAGGGCAACAAAGGAGCACCACCGCGAGGAGCAGGGCTCTTCATGGGCCAATGAAGTCGAGGTCAAGGTGGCGATGAGCTGGCACACGCCACACATACACATGAAGAATGGGGGAGGAGGCCACCACCACAACGAGCCAAACCCTCCCTTGCTCCCTTGGTCTTTGAGAGCATCGAAACAGCTTGCCCTACGCAAGGCGATGATGTGGCATCAGCTAGGCACGGTAGGCTAGAACTCGCTGGGCCAGAAGTGATGGTGGTGGTGTGCAACAAACCCCTCAAGCACACTAGCACCATCCTCTGAGTTGGAGAACATGGTGGCGGTGAGCCTACCAGGCACGAAAACCTGAATCCGCACACACGGCCCCTACCTGGCACGCTAGCTGTCGGAGCGGGAGTTCCTCTAGCCGGGAAGGGGAGGGGGCAGGGAGAGTGGCACCCCGCCTTTGGGATTCGACCAAGGAGCGGGTGCACGGAAACAAGGCGATTGGCGTCACGTGGATAAACGAGGGACATAAAAGACAACGGTTTAGATAGGTTCGGGCCGCTCGAAAGCGTAATGCCCTACTCCTTTGTTCTTGGCTAGATGATGATGAAGAAGTTTACAATGTCGATGGTCAATTGGGTGGATGTTTTTCTAAGTGGGAAAGGATGAACCCTTCTTCATTGTATTGTGGCTAGATTTTAACTTCGTTCTAATCCCCCAACCAGTGTCCTTGGTCCTTCTTTTATAGTTGCAAGGGGATATCACAGTGGCCTGTTTCTTAGAAATAGGCCCTAGTACAGGGGTTAGGTGTGTTTAGTCTTGTTGCTTCTTGGTGAGTGGGCCTGGCTATCAGGCCGCGCACCAATTGTTGGAAGAAAGTACGGGATAGTTGTGGGCCGGATGTGCGGCATAGCAAACAACTGTGCCACCTGACAGCCCACGTCTTTTCGCATAGGGGTGATGAAGGCTTGTCACAGGGTTAGCGTGTGCTTTCTTGGCACATGTTGTCCCGATCGCATGCCGGGTTGATATACGCCTGTTAACGACGAAATTTGGTAAATCATGCATTGGATTCAGAGTTAAAGCCGAAGCCGATTGGAGGAGATAAGCGATTACAGAAAACGGGGTATGAATCGGCTGCAAGCCAAATCGGCTACGGTGTGCATCGGCTGAAACAGAATCGGACAAGGATAGCCGATGTAGCCGATTCCGATAAGGAGATGGCAGGATCATTGTCGGGTTCGGTTGGTGTGCTTCATGAGGATTGCCACGTGCGGATTGAGTCCGAAGAAGGCAATTGTATCTATTAATTAGAATATTTGTTAGTTTCCTTTTATCTTTAGGAAAGTGTGTTTAGTGTCCCTTAAGGACTTTATGTTTTTCTTTTATCTTTAGGAAAGTTTCTTTCTTGTCCTACAAGGACTAGTATCTCCCCATGGGTATAAATATGTACACCCGGGGTTATTGTAATCTATCAACTCTCGATCAATACAATTCGGCGCATCGCCACCTTTTACTCTGTTACGGTTTCTTTATCAACCGGCGGAATTTGGCACCTGACGCGGGGCTGCATCGGCTGTCGATCTCCGGCGAAGGGGTAAGTCCAATGTTCCGTCGGTTCAGGCAATTGTATCATCTACGTCGGCGTCGTTCAAGGCTGCATCAGTACATTCGACCTCTTGGATTGCTCTGGTTTGGATAATATATTTGCCTGGCTATTTATCATATGTCTTCTGTTAATCTAGTATTAGCATCTCGATTTAGCTTTATCGGCTGCTTCTCGTTTTAGGGTTTCTGCCGGTATCGACTAAATCGTCTTGCTAGATTAGATTAGCTTAGGCATCTACCACCCTGAAAATCAGTCAAGGGCTTGATCATCTAGATACCGTGTTTCTTTACATACTTAGTGCTGCATCAGTTGAGTTTGACCTACTAAGTCGTGCTTAGAACCATGAATCTCTAGCCTGCTTTTTGATTGCCGATAAGGGTTTCATCGGGGTTTCAGCCGATGAGTTATCTGGACGTTGCATCGGCTTATAAGGATTGCATATAAGTTGAATTTAGCCGATGACAACAAAGGTTTCACTGTTTAATCTAATCTTGTGGATTTTATGGCATTGGATCTATGTTAGATTCACTTCATCGGCTATGCTATGAATATATATAATCTCTCTCTTGAGGTGTTTTTAGACATAAGTGATTTATACTGTCTCGGCGCCCTGTCCGATCTATCCCAATCACTTGGTTTAAATATATTTTGAGATTTAGATTATGTATCATTGATATCTACAGCCGATCGAGTATGTCTAACTTTCGTTTCACTTTATCAAGTCATTGCCGATCTAATGCATATTATCATCAGCCGATTGTCTCTTTGTCAAGTGTCAGAATCTACATTGAACACATAGCCGATAGCTCAAAACCCTATCGCTATCGGCTGTTATCAGGATCGGCTGGAATTACTACATCGGCTATGTTGGCCGATCGGTTCTTTGATCTGTCGTTTGTATATCTTGTCAGTTGCAGGATCAAACTGACTGGCACGCCCGCATCTCACCAAGATTTGGACCTGCACTGGAGCTAAGCAGATCTCCCAGGCCAGTGTGTGTTTTTTGCATCAACACGCTTTTGGCACGCCCGGTGGGACCGTGTTTTTGACAACAGATTTTTACGCGGCTCGTGGAACTCACAATCGCAACAATATGTCTGATCAAGAAGTCAAGGCCAAGGAAGAACAATCTCTCAAGCTGATAAAGGAAGAAGAAGAGCCGATGGATGATGAGATGCTTCAAAAGATAGTTGATGAAATCGTTCGTCGCGCTGTGTTTGATCGATCTGGAGTTTTGGTGAGTACATTACATGGTTTGATCGAGAAGATAGTTCCCAGAGTGATTGCCTTAACAAATCAGATTGGGGGGCAAATCGACGAACGATTTCAGCATCATCGGCAACAGCGACATTGGCTTGGGGGGCAAATAGATCAGCATCAGCCTGGAGAGCCACATCAACAATATCGGCCAGAAGAAGCTCAAAGATATCAGTCTAAAGAAGATTGGGCCGATATGATTGCAAAAGTAATAGAGGAACAGTTTGGAATTAAACCTAAGGATCAGACTTCTATGTATCGGCTGCCATATCCTGAGTGGTTTGATAGGGTGTCATTGCCACATCGATACAAGGTTCCAGATTTCTCCAAGTTTTCAGGGCAAGATGATATATCTACAATGGAACACATCAGCCGATTCTTAGTGCAATGTGGGGAAGCATCGGCTGAGGAAGCTCTGAGAGTTAGATTTTTTCCACTGTCTTTGACTGGATCGGCCTTCACATGGTTTTCATCACTACCATCAAATTCCATTAGAAGATGGGCCGATCTTGAGAAGCAATTTCATGACTACTTCTTTGCTGGCGTCAGTGAGATGAAACTTTCAAATTTGATATCAGTGCAGCAGCAAGAAGGAGAATCGGCTATGGAATATATACAAAGATTTCGTGATGTCCGCAGCCGATGTTATAGTTTGAATCTAAGCGATGAGCAGCTAGCAGATCTTGCATTCCAAGGGTTATCAGCATCTATCAAGGATAAATTCTTTTGCCACAAGTTTGACAGTCTAGCTCATCTAATGCAGACAGTATCGGCTCATGAAGGCCGATTGCAAGAAGCAAAAGAGGATCAATTTTGGAGTCACAGAAGATAATTTTGAAGCATGAGTTCCCATACTCCAAAACTGGGGGGCATGTGTTAACGACGAAATTTGGTAAATCATGCATTGGATTCAGAGTTAAAGCCGAAGCCGATTGGAGGAGATAAGCGATTACAGAAACAGAGTATGAATCGGCTGCAAGCCAAATCGGCTACGGTGTGCATCGGCTGAAACAGAATCGGACAAGGATAGCCGATGTAGCCGATTCCGATAAGGAGATGGCAGGATCATTGTCGGGTTCGGTTGGTGTGCTTCATGAGGATTGCCACGTGCGGATTGAGTCCGAAGAAGGCAATTGTATCTATTAATTAGAATATTTGTTAGTTTCCTTTTATCTTTAGGAAAGTGTGTTTAGTGTCCCTTAAGGACTTTATGTTTTTCTTTTATCTTTAGGAAAGTTTCTTTCTTGTCCTACAAGGACTAGTATCTCCCCATGGGTATAAATATGTACACCCGGGGTTATTGTAATCTATCAACTCTCGATCAATACAATTCGGCGCATCGCCACCTTTTACTCTGTTACGGTTTCTTTATCAACCGGCGGAATTTGGCACCTGACGCGGGGCTGCATCGGCTGTCGATCTCCGGCGAAGGGGTAAGTCCAATGTTCCGTCGGTTCAGGCAATTGTATCATCTACGTCGGCGTCGTTCAAGGCTGCATCAGTACATTCGACCTCTTGGATTGCTCTGGTTTGGATAATATATTTGCCTGGCTATTTATCATATGTCTTCTGTTAATCTAGTATTAGCATCTCGATTTAGCTTTATCGGCTGCTTCTCGTTTTAGGGTTTCTGCCGGTATCGACTAAATCGTCTTGCTAGATTAGATTAGCTTAGGCATCTACCACCCTGAAAATCAGTCAAGGGCTTGATCATCTAGATACCGTGTTTCTTTACATACTTAGTGCTGCATCAGTTGAGTTTGACCTACTAAGTCGTGCTTAGAACCATGAATCTCTAGCCTGCTTTTTGATTGCCGATAAGGGTTTCATCGGGGTTTCAGCCGATGAGTTATCTGGACGTTGCATCGGCTTATAAGGATTGCATATAAGTTGAATTTAGCCGATGACAACAAAGGTTTCACTGTTTAATCTAATCTTGTGGATTTTATGGCATTGGATCTATGTTAGATTCACTTCATCGGCTATGCTATGAATATATATAATCTCTCTCTTGAGGTGTTTTTAGACATAAGTGATTTATACTGTCTCGGCGCCCTGTCCGATCTATCCCAATCACTTGGTTTAAATATATTTTGAGATTTAGATTATGTATCATTGATATCTACAGCCGATCGAGTATGTCTAACTTTCGTTTCACTTTATCAAGTCATTGCCGATCTAATGCATATTATCATCAGCCGATTGTCTCTTCATCAAGTGTCAGAATCTACATTGAACACATAGCCGATAGCTCAAAACCCTATCGCTATCGGCTGTCATCAGGATCGGCTGGAATTACTACATCGGCTATGTTGGCCGATCGGTTCTCTGATCTGTCGTTTGTATATCTTGTCAGTTGCAGGATCAAACTGACTGGCACGCCAGCATCTCATCAAGATTTGGACCTGCACTGGAGCTAAGCAGATCTCCCAGGCCAGTGTGTGTTTTTTGCATCAACAACGCCACATCAAATTGAATGTGAGGCTTGGTGAGCTTCATGTGTTGCTGCTACCTCGAGCACTCGAGGGCATAGCATGATGGCAGATGTGTCCCGAGCATAATCCACAGGGGGCCGTGCTCTAGGGGCAAGCTGCTGATGTGCCCTGAGCACAGCTCACAGAGGGCCATGCTTTCGGGCTGGCTGTAGATGTGCCCCGAGCACAGCCCACATGGAGGGCGTGCTTCGGGGGCTGGTGGTCAATGTGTCCCAAGCACAGCCCAAGGGGGTCCGCACCCGAGGCTCTTGGAGCATTCCTCTTCGAATGTATCTCAATTATCGCTTGAATCTAGTTGACTACGACGTGGGTCATACAATCTTTGATAACGTGTCCATGGGCACCTCGTGCAGCGAGTGATGGGGACCCTAATTCCCATTTCTCCGACAAACATTATAAATATTATATTTTTAACCATAAACCAAATATATAGTTCAATTTAAAACAAATATCTCCTAAGTACCAATAAGTATTTTCAATCGGTAGTTTTATTTAACATGATCAACATAATTCTTCATATGAAGATCAAGTATTTAAATATCTGTTTTATTTAACACGAATTCTTTAACACAACGAACATTCATAATATTATAATCTATCTAATTTATCGCTATATTATTCCCTTAAACATGAGCGCTTTCTTTACAATTAAAAATATATCATTTTTTTAATCAATGGTAAAATCATTCAGGTTTCTCTTTTAACCCTGTTTTAAAGCTTAACTACTAATTTAACCTTTTTTTGCATTTACTTATTTGACCCTTATTTTTAAAAACGAAGTGGTCGTCTGGCCTTATTATATACACATAGTTAGGAATAGATTTTGAAAAAAAATTGGAAATGAATTTAGACAGGGAAGAAGATTGAACTGCCCATGTGTTGGCGCATGTAACGCCCGTTTTGTCGCGGCGTTAGTGGGAAAACTATTTTGCTAAAAACCCTATTTGCGAAAGTTTGCTCTTCAGTCGAGTCTTGTTGTGTGCCAAGGTCTCGTGTCTCCCCTCTCAGTTCAATCCCGGAGAAAACCGCGGAATCGGATTTCAAATCCGAGCCCTCAAACTCCCCCTTTGTTTTTCTCTGGAAAAGTCTGGTTTACCTCCCTTTTATCCGGGCCGATTTTCCCCTTCGGCCTTTTGTCCCTCTCTTTCCCCCCCCCGGGCCGCCGCTGGCCCAGCCCCTCTCGACCTGCTCCCTCCTTCTCCTCTCCTTCTCGGGCCGCCGCCGGCCCAGCCCCTTCGGCCTCGCC